>CAKNYM010048286.1:93441-106413 GCA_932195095.1 Andricus curvator
TAAAATAAATTTAAAAAATAATAATAATGATAATTTCAACTATAATTATTGTGAAAATGGTTTATTTATAAAAATTGAAACAATTCAACATTATTGAAATTCCTTAATGTACAATGTATTTTATTCATTTTAAAACTATAATTCAATAGTATGTTCATTTACTCGATCGGTATAAGATTAAAAAGAAAATTTCTTGGTTATTCTGTAATTTTTAAAAAGCAAGAAATTAGTTTCAACTTTTTCAACTTTTTTTTCTATTATCTTTAGTTCTTTTTTTGAATATTCAGTATAATAAAAATGCTTTCACCGAGTGAAGAATTTTTAGAATTATTTTTTCATGGTCATCCCGAAAGTTAAAAAGAACAAAATCGTGCGTTGTTGGGCTGAAAGTGTTAATTTTCGTTACTTTTTTTGGCATTATGAGATGCCAACCTTCATTTTCTATTGCATTTTGTAAATTCTAAAATATATTTCTGTCATAATTTTTTTTTTTATTAGGTCAAGTTTTCTCCGATATCTTTCAATTGTTTCTGTTTCAATCTGCAATTTATAATTAATTAAAACTGTATAGGGTCGCACCTGTGCATTAGGGTGATCCCAATACAAAGAAAAACCCTATGGAATTTTTGGTTCAAACAGCTCCAGTTTTTGGTACCGACAAAGTGATTTACTTGATTATCAAAATATTCTTTCATTGGTTTTTCAGATTAAGATTATATTTATTTTTAAGTAACTCAATTTTTGCAATTGCCATCAATTTACAAGGCAGTTTTCCTATTGCTTAGACTTGTAAATTACCATTTCAACATTTTCAATTAATTCCAATCGTGTATTCTTATTGCACGGAGGATGATATCATTCTTCAGATGAAAATAAATTATTCTGCAGAAAACAATAACTTTTCGTTCAAAACTGCGATGTATCTTTAAATACAGTATATATTTCATTTTTAAACTCAGACAAAAAAATGTGCTTGAACTAGAAAAACGGTTTTTTTAATATACATCGAAATCTGGTCGAATCAAACAAATTGACGGTAATTTAACAAAAAATTTGATTGACTTAAACCAATTTTTTGGGTGCATCAACCAAATACTCCATCCACAAAAATATCCATCAACCAAATATTTCATTTTCTATAATAACCATGTTCTATGGTCGAATCGAAAAAGTTTTGTTGATTAAACCAAATAGTTTTCTGAGTGTTCTAAGTTTAAAAAAGTTTTACAACTCGATCCATGATAGCACTACAACAATTGCAAACTTCGGTTTGAAAATGCGACTGCATTAAAACCGGAAAATAAAACTCGAACTATTTTTATTGATTAATATTAAAACAACTGATTGAAATCACAAATTTGTTGCAATATTAACATGGTTATCTGTCTGTCTTGATTACACTTCGGCTGTACAAACCTTCTCGGCATATATAATACAGTCTCTGAGTTGTTTCTTAACAAATGCCGGCCAGGAACCGGAAACTACTAACGCGATTTTATGTATATTTTTAAAACGGAGACTATCTATTGTGAAAAGATACTATTCACGAGATAAAAAGAAATTATCTCGCAGTAAAGAGAAATTTTCTATGTTCAGAAACGTGAAATAAGTGAATTTGTTTGGAACGTTTGGGTACATTTGCGACTTCCAAGAAACTACCGTTTGAAAGTTTACCTTTCGCGTCATAATCATAATTTGTGAAATCTTGCGTTCAACTCATCGCCAAACCTACAAAATTATTCCAAAAAATGTGTACAACTTATAAAATTAAGAGCGAATCTTAATCTTCAAATATAGACCAAGTGATCGCACACGAATAAGTGTTACGTGACAGCTAAGTAATCATAAAAAATTTTTAGTCATGGAATGGAAATTTCTGTGAAGATAAAAATTCGAGATTCGTCGCTCGTGTTCACTCCTTATCAGATACAAGGCCAGATCTCAAATATACTCCTTTTCAAATTTTGAAAATCTCATTATAATCTTCAATTCATGATAATATTATTAAGAGTTATTGGCTTTTTAGTATAACTTTTGATTTCAGTTTTCAGAAATTCATTACACATATATTTTCTAAGTAACAGTTTCTTTTCATTGAATTCCAAAAACTAACTTATATTTCACAAAAATAAATTAATGGATACAATTTATATACATGCTTGTACATTTTATGATAATTATTGATTTTAATTACAAGAATCGTTTTTAATACGCATTTTGAATTCCGCGCCAACTGCGGCCAACTAGCGCGCGACCGTAACGCAAGCGCAGTAGCTCAAGGCGCCCACATTGGCATCACTGTCGCATTGGTTTTGGGCTGATAGTGGAGCCCCTCGGGATCGAGAAGAGGTTCCTGAAGTATGTGTGAACACCAGCAGCGTAGGGACAAAGGTGCAGAGCGCGGTAACTCACGCGCGTATATTGCGTAATATTAGGAAATGTTTCACACGCCACTGACTGTTTACGTTCTAAACGAGCGAATGTTGTGTTCGATTTAAGTGAAGGCCATTTAGGAGCAGGCCCGAAACCTGACTTGAATTGGATTCTCAGTGTATCATTTATATGCCGGTAATCGTAACCTCTAAAGTTTTGTTAATTTCATTTATTTTTTTAGGTTGAGGTAAATATTGTTTTTAATTACATTTCAAATTGAATTTCATCAACTTCATGCATTTTATGTTTAATAATATTGTTGCACAATGTAAGTGTAACTCATTCGGTGAGGAAGGGAGTAATGTGGGGAAGGGGGCATAGATTTTTATTTTTTCATCCTAGGAAATATAATTCCAAGATTTCTTATCTGTTGATCAAAAATAAATTTGTTTTTTGATTGGCCTAATTGAGAGCAGAAATGAGGGGGATAATTTTCAATGTTGTCTTCTGACAATTGACATAATGAGTTACGAAATTGTTTGTCTTCTTTCACGTTAGTGAAGGAAACTTGATAGAAGAATTGAATTTCGACACTTCAACTGCTGTGTGTCTACTTAGTCCAAAATATAAAATACTGTAGATAATGAATATCAATAATACGTAGAAGAAACTTTTGGAGTTAGTCAATGGTAATTTACTTCTTTTTCCATATAATATAATAATTTAATATTATTCTGACAAAATTATGAAATGAAAATTAAGGCATCATCACCAATGTGGATGTCACTATAAAGTTGATAAGAAAATTAATAAAGTCAACAAAAAAAATTAATAAAGCCTTCTTTAATCCAAAGAAATGGTTTTATCTAAACCAAATCTATAAAATTATTGTTGTAAATTCATATTGATATCAGCCAGTGAAATTTTTACTGAGTGAAGGAACGATGTTATTGGTTGAAAGAAGTAAGAGAATTGTGTTTATGAAATAGTTAGTTGATGTGATTTTAAATCAAGGAAATATTTCTATTAAGCAAATTATGTAAAGTCTACGGGTTGAAGTAAGACTTTTTCTTAATTAGAAGATCCTTAGTCCAAAGAAACGTACTCAAATGTTATCAAATGTTTCTTGGAAACAAAGAAATGGGTTTTTAATATAAGTCAATATTTACGTGATCCTAAGATGCGATATATTGTTCGAAATAAACATGTGACAAAGTTGACAAAACATTACTTCACTCAATGAACCAAATTCTTCATTTAAATAAACGAGCTAGAGATTTTATTCCAAGAGCTGGTAAAGTTTTTCGCCAAGTAGGAGTATAAGTCCTAGTTTGTGGCAAATATATCTGGGAAATGACCCTTCTTTCGAAACCCCTAAATGCCAGACGCCCATACTATCACTTGAAATTTCCGTCACCAGCTTTTAGACTATTTGTTCCAAAAACAACTTAATGGATACAAATAAAAGCAGTTCGCTATGAAACAAATAGTTTAATTGTTTTAATTAGCTATACTGCTAACTAAATATACAGATTTTATTTGAATACAAAAATGTTCCTCTATTGTTGGAAACTGATGCCATTTGACGTTGAGACATCATTTCCTATCAAGTACATTATTATGAGCCTATATTAATTTTTCTCCTAAAATATTTCCATCGGAGAATGAAAAAAAAAAACTGTATTTAACTTTTGCATTTTCCTAAATGTAATTATAGTGTGGAGAATTTTGGTTTACAGTTCGTTTACATGTAATATTCTATAATTCTTACTGATTGGATTAGAGTTTCCTATTGGAGTTTCACCCATTTCATCCTGGTTCAATAAGTTAACCGCGCCGCTGTTTATATTTATTTTCGCCCGTCTTCCAACGCCAGTAACACGAGTATATATTCCACGAAGAATTGTATTATTGTACATCAATATTGCCAAGACGTCGCCAGTGGATGTTGTTAAAACAATTTGCTCTTCCGTTGGCATGGGCACATAAACACCATGCTTCCCTCTCAATTCAAGTGGTGTACCCTCAGGAAAAGTATATCTTCGAATTTCAAACACCCGGTGCAGATTCCTGAGGGGAATGAGCCGAATAAAACTGAGGTCACCCAGTGCACATCTGAGTACGAGAGAAGGAGGATACCTGGCAGGAGGAGACCCGGACCTGGCAGGAGGATATCTGGCATGAGGAGACCTGGACCTCTCACGAAGAGAAAGCTCGGCAGGAGAAAGAGTTCTTTCTGGAGAATGTCTGCCAGAAGGAGAAGAAGATTCACGACGAGGAACAGATGGAATAGGGGCGCCATTAGGTAAGCAGTCGAATTGTGAACTTAATCCTGCAAGAAGAAAAAGGATGAAATTTATTTTAACTTCGTTGGTATATCATAAACTAGGTTAGTATTTCATGAACACCTTGTGACAAAATTGCAAGGCAAGACTTTGAGGACATTGGGTAAAGTGATTAAAGCTGTGCGTTCTTCTAATAAGACTATAAGAATTTAGAAAATTCCCTACCAGTCAATAAATTCACTGTCATTTTTCGGCTTTCTCGACCGGTCCCAAAAAAATTAAAGCTCATTCAAATTACGCGAATGTGATGACTGTTAGGTAGCAGAAGGATTATACAAATTGATTTTCTTACCAATAGAATTAAGAATAAAGACCATGGTGAAGATTAGAGTATGTATGATCCTCATATTGTCAAAATACAGAAAAATAAGGATAACGTAGAATTTTCAGAAGAGCGTAAGTAATTATTATTACGATGTTTCTTTTATATATACTATTCTGAGATACTTATATTTCTACATTCTTGAGTGCAGATTGTATCTAAAGTGCTTATCTGTTAGCATCACTTGATTTATTAAATCCAGTGGTGTTTAATTGCTCGCACGTTTATTACGTTTTTACCTTAAGAAACGTAGAAAATTTTTTTGAAAAGTAAATGCTAATTGAAGTCTCTTCAACTGTCGCATTAACTTATGTAATTTTTTTAAATAAAATTTTTTAATTAGTTAAATTATTCTTGTATAATTTTAAACTCTGTAAATTATTGCAAGCAAACTTAGAGTCTGGTCGAAAAACCCGCATGGCATGCGAGGCTCACCGTGCCTGCGGGGTGCGAGGTATATGCACCGCACTGTGTAAGGGGCACGCACGTGCGAGTCACATGAATCGCACGCCGTGATTGGAACGATTTGCGGCGCATGTGCCTCGCACTTCGTGAGATGCCTGGTTTATAGCAGGAATACATGAGTGAGAAGCGTAGTTTTCAATAATAATTATTATTACTATGATTTCAACTATAATTATTGCTGAATGTGCAATGTTTTTTATGTATTTTAAAACTATAATTCAATAGTATGTTCCTTCACTCGATCGATATAAAATTAAAAAGAAAATTTCTAGGTTATTCTGTAATTTTTAAAAAGCAAGAAATAAGTTTCAACTTTTTGAACTTTTTTTCTATTATCTTTAGTTCCTTTTTTGAACATTCAGTATAACCAAAAACTTGACCTTCATTTTGGGACACTTGAAGAGCATACCAAAGCCCAATCCCATAGGTTAATTCTTCTGAAAGTTATCGTGCTAACAAACTAAACATCTACAGACAGACTTACAGATAGACAGACTAACAGACAGACAATTTGTAAAAACCTGTTTTTTGGGTTTAGGGGGTCTCAAAACGTGGACATTTCACAAAAACCGGGGAGGGGGGCAAAACACAAATCTAATACCTTCTCTGAATAAGAATGCAAAAGAATGAATTTTCACCTACAAATATTAAATTTCAACAAAAAGTTAAAATTTTCTACTGAAATGATTGAATGTTTAATCCAAAATGGTAAATTTTGCTCTAAAGGAAGCAGAGCATTTAACAAAGCAATCGGATTTTCAAATAAAAAAGACGAGAACTCAACAAAAAATCGTTAACCAAAATAGATGAATTTTCAAGCGAGAGATAAAACAATTTTTCAGAAAAAAATTGACTTTTCTACCCGAAAACATGAATTTTCATCCAAATAGTCGAATTCTCAACCAAAATACTTGAATTTTCAACGCAAAAGAATGAGTTTTCAACTAACTAGTTAAATATGAACCAAAGTTTTTTCACGAAAGAGTTGAATTTGGACCATAAGATATGACTTTTCATCAAAATAATTCATTTTTAACCTAATAGTAGAATTTTATACAAAAATAGATACATTTTCCACACGAAAGCATGCATTTTTTAAAGAAAAGGTAATTTTCAATTTAATAGTTGAATTTTTTACCAAATAGTTGAATCGTTAACCAAAATAGATGAATTATTAACCAAACTTGACCGATTTAAAAAATTCTTTTTCTGAATTGAAGCTTGTTTTATTATACATAAAACAAATTGGATTTAATTCGACAACATTTTTGATCGACCCACACCAATTTTTTTGTTGCATTAATCAAATACTACATCTACCAAAATATCCATCTACAAAATATTCTTTTGTCTATATAATAACCACATTCTATGGTTAAACCAACCAAAATTTTGGTTGATTCAACCAAATCGCTTTCTGAGTGTACTAGGTTTAAAAAAAGTTTTACGACATGATCTATGATCGCAAACAATGTGAAATTCACAATAAAATTTAATAAAAAATTATAAATTAAATGAAGAATATCAAGTTTTTTGTGTACATCATTTATCATATAAAAAAATATAAAATCAAAGAAATGCTAAGTTTTTTAGACACGTGTATCATTAATATTAATTTACCTTGAGAATCTAAGATCATTTTATACCTCAATATGTAGTTTTCGTGGAATATCTGTAAAAATTCAGCCGATTAAGGGAAATAACAATCGGAAAAACCTCAAATTAAAATATGTTTCCACCAAAATTGTTTAAAACAATGATTCTTGTTAGTTTTGGAAAAAGTTTTATAAGTAAGATTTACTTTCACAAAATCTCGAAAAAGTTTTGGCGAAAATAACATTTTTCACTGTATCTCAATGATGACTTTATTTTTAAAAAACTAATTCCGATGAGAAAGATGAATACAACATAAAATCTTTAGAAATTTTCAGTCTTCTTCGTAACTTTATGATTTTACATTGAAATTCTTTTTTTAATACTAATTTTCAGTTTAAAGCACTAACATAAAAGATGCATAATATTTCCAATTATTTACTAGATAATTTGAAAGTTTTTATTTTCCTACGCAAGAGTATTAAAAACCAAAAAGGTTTCAAAAATCGCATAATGATTTCTATGAGTTGAGTTATTAGGGATTATTATTCTCTAGATTTAATTTCAAGTATTTCAAATTCAAGATCTAAGACAAGTTTAAGTATTGAAAAGCCAAATAGGTTTTTCAACAATAATGATTGCGAGATTTTTTATACATATCGTTACACCACAATTTTAGATAGGATTAAGAAAAATTTGAAGGAAGAACTTTTTGTTATTTATAGTTTAAAGTAAGTCCTAGCTAAAGAGAGTAGTGTAACGATATGTCTGAAAATCTAGCAAACATTGTTTTTGAAAAGATGATTGGCCTTTCGTTAATTTAAGTTCTTTTATATCTTAAATTTGAAATTTTGAAAATTAAATCTACAATACCGCTGCGAAGTAGTTTTTACGTATTCACCATGGGTGAATTTATTTGTGCTCATTTTATGAGCATTTTGCTTCCTCATATGTATCAAATAAATTTGCTTCCTCATAAAGGGAGGTAGTTGAATGTAAAGTTTTGTATAGTCTTTTTTTCGATTCGTAAACATTTATGTAATTTTCTATACAAATATACTCTGTAAATTTAATTTGAATTAACAGAAGAAAATAGAAAATTAAAAAAACAGAAAAGGTCAGAGAAAGTTAGGGATAGATGTATAAAATAATTTTAGATTATACCATCGAACATTCTTCTAATTATCAATATTTACTGATACAGAGAGACTTTCGAAAAAATTCTGATAGTAAAACGATATTCTTAATATTTAATACAAAATTTTACTTATGAATGAAAAATTAAAAAAAATTTGTATGGAGATAGCTGTTATCATTTTATCGGATTATATCAATTCGAATTTCTCAAATGCTTTTTTGTCATTCTCTCGATATTTAATGAAATGCAGTTCCAAATTTCCCTGGATATCAATTGAAGCTATAATTCACCCAAATTTCATTACCGTAGCTCTTTTGCTTTTCGAGATATTTTTTAAAATTTTATTTTCAAGCTCCTGGGGTCGAATTATATCGAAATATGTCAAAAAAGTATATTTGAAAATTTAGTTCATTACAAACCTCCCTCTATAAGGAAGCAATTAATTTACAAAAAAATATATTTACGCAAACTGAAGATAGCAACTTTTAAAAAGTGGTTGTATCACCACACATCCAAAACTTAGACGAATTTTTGTTCAGAATTTAAAAAAAAAGTGGTCTTCAATTAGTTTTTGCAATCAAAAATAATTAAGAAAAACCTTAATTAGAAGTATTAAAGATAAAATTAAATAATATAATAATTATTAGCCTGTATTAATTTTTCTCCTAAAATATTTTCATGGGAGAATAAAAAAAAATTTTATGTGCTTCCGCAAAATAGAGTCTGGGGCATTGAAAAAATATATAATCCTTAAGAATGATAATACATTGACATTCATTGAGATTATCAGTTATTTCTAGGATTTTGATGCGACATCGGATCACAGACAGTGATGTATTTAACTTTTGCATTTTCTTAAATTTAATTATAGTGTGGAGAATTTTGGTTTACAGTTCGTTTACATGTAATATTCTATAATTCCTACTGATTGGATTACAGTTGCCTATGTGAGTTTCATCTATTTCATCTTGGTTCAATAAGTCAACCTTGCCCGTGGTTATATTTATTTTCGCCCGTTTTCCAACACCATTAATACGAGTATATATTCCCCGAAGAATTGTATTATTATACATCAATATTGCCAAAATGTCACCAGTGGATGTTGTTAAAACAATTTGCTCTTCGGTTGGCATGGGCACTAATGCACCACGTGCTACTCTCAATTCAAGTGGTGTATCCTCAGGAAAAGTGTATCTTCGAATTTCAAATACCCGGTGCGGTTTCCTGAGGGGAATGAGCCGAATAAAACTCAGGTCTCCATGTGTACATCCAATTACGAGAGAGGGAGGATACCTGGCAGGAGGAGACCTGGCATGAGGAGACCTGGACCTGGCAGGAGGATATCTGGCATGAGGAGACCTGGACCTGTCAGGAGGATATCTGGCACGAGGAGACCTGGATCTCTCACGAAGAGAAGGCTCGGCAGGAGGAAGAGTTCTTTCTGGAGAATGTCTGCCAGGAGAAGAAGAAGATTCACGACGAGGAACATATGGAATAGGGGCGCCATTAGGTAAACATTCGAATTGTGAACCTAATCCTGTAAGAAGAAAAAGGAAGAAATTTATTTTAACTAAGTTGGTATATCATAAATTAGGTTGGTATTTCATGAAGACCTTGTGACAACATTGCAAGGGAAGACTTTGTGGACATTTGGTAAAGTGTTTAAGGCTGTAGGTTCTTCTAAAAAACCATAAGCATTAGTCATTGTGGATTGAAATTTTGAATGAAATTTCAGTTCCTTAACCGAAGAAGGTGAAAGGGTGACTTTCCAAAATAGGAGAAACTGGTGTCACTTTGTGATGACTGTTAGGTAGCAAAAGTATTATACTAATTCATTTTACTTACCAATAGAATTCAGAATATAGACCATGGTGAAGATCAGAGTATGAACGATCCTCATTTTTTTCAAAATACAGGAGAAAAATAATAACGCTGAATGTTCAGAACAGCATTATTAATTATTCCTACGATGTTTCTTGTATATATACTATTCTGAGATACTTATATTTCTCACCTTCTTGAGTACAGATTGTATTTAAAGTGCTTATCTGTTGGCATCACTTGATTTATTGAATCTAGTGGTGCTTAATTCCTCGCACGTTTATTACGATTGTGCTTTGGGAAGCTTAGATAATTTATTTGAGAAGTAAATGCTAATTAAAGTCACTGCAACTGTCGCTTTAACTTTTATAATTTTTTTAAAGACCATTTTCAAATCAGGTACATTATTTTTGCATAATTTAAAACCCTGTTAAGCATTGTAAGCAAACTAAGGGTCTGATCGAAAAATCCAAAACACCTTTTCGAAACAAAAATCATTTTTCTGAAGATATGAGCATTTAAAGTTTTAGAGTTGTTTTATAAAAAATAATTTCAGAACTGACAGCCTAAAATGCTCTCAAAGCAGGGAGAATAGGGTGATTTTTCTTAAAAATAGGAAAACAATAGAAAAGTAAATTTTTGAAAATAAATATTAACGTCGGTACTATATCGAATTCAATTTGAAACGCTTTAAATTTCTAAGATATTTAAATCATGATATATTGCACTGTCTACAAAATACATGAATTTTAAATAAAAACGTTAAATCCTTCATTGAAAAAAATCAATTTTCAAACAAACAGAAATTAATTTCCTACAAAATAATTGGATTTCTAACCCGGAAATATGAAATTTCCACAAAAAGATAATTCTCCGTAACATAGCTGAGTTTTAACCTAATCGTTGAATTTTTGAACCCAAAAGATAAATTTTCAACTGAAAAGTTACCCACAGAAAAGAATTTTCAACAAAATAGTTGAGTGTTTGACACCAAACAAAAATTCTGGAAAACATTTGAATTTTCAGCTGAAAAATATGAATTCTTAACAAAAAAATTAATTTTCAAACAACTAGTCCAATTCTGGTCCAAAAAATAGAAATTCTCCGTGAAAAAGTTAATTTTCAATTAAATAGTCAAATTTTCTACTAAAATAATTGAACCAAGAGGACAAATTTTCCGCTTAAAAAAAAAGAAGAGTATTCAACAAAGCAGTCGAGTTTTCGAATAAAAAAGATGAGTCCTCAACAAAAAAACTTCAATCAAAATAGACGAATTTTCAACGAAAAAATAAAACAATTGGATTTTAAACCCGGAAACATGAGTTTCAGCAAAAATTTAATTTTCGATTAAATAGCTGAATTTAAAAAAAAAACTGTTTAATTTTAAACGGCAAAAAAAACAATTTTGTACAAATAATTGAATTTTCCACCCGAAAACATGAATTTCCAACCAAATAGTCGAATTTCCAACAAAAATTCTTAAATATTCAACCCAAAAAAACGAGTTTTCTACTAACTAGTTGAATGTGTTGGCAAAAAAAGCAAATTTTGAAGTAAAATAGTTGAATATTCAAACAAAAAAAAAACAGTTTTGAACCAAAAGTTTTTTCATGAAAGAGTTAAATTTCAGATCAAAAGATATGAATTTCATCAAAATAGTTCATTTTAAACCTAATAGGAGAATTTTCCACAAAAATAGATACATGTTTCACACGAAAACATGAATTTAAAAAAAGTTAATTTTCGACTAAATAGTTGAATGATGCAAAATGAAAGTAAAGAACTTGTTTTCCAAAGGGAAAAATTTTCGACAAGATAATTCAATTTTCAACAAAATACTCGAATTTTTAACCAAATAGTGGAATTGATAACCAAAATAAATTAATTTCTAACCAAATAGTCGAATTTTTAAACAACAATGAACCAGTCGAAAATAATATATGTTAATACGAAATCAGTAATAAATTAATGTAATATTGATAACTTCCCGCTTAATGGTACGGAAAAATCAAAGGGAGGGGGTAGAGACGAAATAATTTACCGAAGAACTCAACCGGGAATTTATAGTTAGGGCAGCAGTGGGGTTGTGCCTAGGTAAACTAATCAGCAAGGAAGTCGCTTCAGTTTGAGAAGGAAGGAATTTTCTTGAGCGGGGAGGTAGTGGGGATGTACCTAGTCAGGCTAGTCGGAAAACAAGTTACGCCGAGTCCGATCGATTACGCTAGGTTTTGCCGGGGAGAATTTCTCCGGGGAGCTGCAAGTCGGGATAAAGACTTCGTCCGGGCTGGCAAACAGAGAGTCGGGGGTAGGCAGTTCTCTGAGAGGCGAAAAAATTAGTTCCGGTATGGGGACAGACCGGAAGGGTCGCTGCGATAACTTTAGGGGTGAGAATAAAATAGGCGTCGGGGCCGCGGGAGTTCCTTGTGTGGGGACAGCCCCGGGTGACGGCTGAACCTGGCTCGGGACGGCTTCGGTAGCCAATGCCAGTGCTAGCTGCGCCTTCCGCTGACGTTTCTTCTCGCGACGCCGATAACTCTGACTAGGACGTTTGTATTGCGTCGGTGCTGAAGTCAACGGTTGAGGTGCACCTGGTCGGGGAAGTGACCCGCGAGCGCGATAAGTCGCCAAATCTATCCTGACCGGGGCCTTTCCGGGCGGGCAAGAAACAGTCCGAAAAGATCGTGTCATAGGGTATGAAGGGCGAGTACGAAGTACCCGATGGATTCTGAGAAAGGAGATAGTTCCGGAAACCGGACAGGAGAGTTCGGTTGAGGAACCGAAATTCGGTACCAATACACTGCAACGCGGAGGAACACACCTAAACAAAATATATAAATATAGCAGCAGAGCCTATTTTTCGTAACCGAATTCGGTGCCGACGCACCGAAACGACGCGAGTAAGAGAATTTTAATTT
>CAKNYM010048286.1:106423-141320 GCA_932195095.1 Andricus curvator
ACACTGTATGTGAGAGGAACACTATGATTGTTGAAACGCGGAGGAACGCACATAAACAAAATATATAAATATAGCAGCAGAGCCTCGGTTCTGCGTCGCGGCTAAGGTCTGACCCCCGCAACCAAATGGCGACGCTGGGCGACTTATCCGACAACGAGTTCCGGGTTGGGTGCCCAACGAGAAATACAAATACATAAATCACATACACAAAGAAAAGAGAAAGAAATAAATATTCAAAGGAAAATATAAAAATGTTGTGCCGGTAAGGCCCGGTTCACCGTCACGGCCAACGTCTAACCCCCGCAACCAAATGGCGACGCTGGGCGACTTATCCGTGGACGAGGTCCGGAGCGATATCGAACACACAAAACAGAATTCAAGTTCAAAACAAAAAGAGAAAATATGTATCACACAAGAAGAATATTAGGACATTGTGAAAGACAAGTGAGAGTAAAGCGGAAGTAAATGGTGGAAACAACCGTGCTTTAGTTGGTGGCGATGAAGCTGCATACAGCGGTGGTTCCGACGTAGTGACGTCACTCTGCTTTCCATGGACGGAATCCGATGAGAGGTAGGGCCCAGGAAAGGGGATAGGCACTCACAAGGGAAACACTTCTTTTTCGTAGTTAACAATAAACTGGATTTTATTCAATAAAAATTCTACACGAATTCGCGTCTCAAGTGCGTGGCTCGTTGGCCACGCTTAGTTCCGAACAGCGAACAGACAGGCGAGCGCTTCTCGACCTGTAAAGTTTAAAATTCGAGGACTAACTGAATGTACGGTACGCAGACCGTCGTTTTTGCTGCCGCTCTGCTCGCCCGAGAAGAGCGGTCCCGGCCTCGGATTGGCTGGGCCCGTGCGACAAGAGGGGACTCGCGTAGTGGGAGATCCCCCGTTTCCACTACCGCGTCGTTCGCGTGTCGTGACTCGATTTCTACCCTCTTTATATCTTAAATTTAAATGTTTAAACTAGCTTTAAAAATCGAATTTTAATCAGATTGAAATTTTAAAAATTGAGAAATATTATTGGTAAATGAGCGCTTCTGTTGACGTTTAAAATATTGTAAAATGTATCGAAATGTATTTTGTTTAAATCAATTTAATTAAGTTTAGATCGAGGTCCCTATATTATTTTCTAAAACCTATTGATAATATTAAGGAATTTGAGTTGGTGGTATTTTTAAATAGTGAATTTAATTATTTCTTGTTTTGTTTTGATATATATGATTTATTTAAAACATGAAGTAGCAAAGAATATAAATTCAACTCAAATTCCCTAAAATACCTTGACATTAGTAATCTCGATATCTTTAACGGAAGTATTTGGCTAAATAAATACGGATTGAATAAAATCCCAACACTTGATTACTCATAGATCTTCCTTTCCTGATCCACATTTAAAAATAAGCGGGCCCTCTTATTTAAAAATATAAATAAAGTCAGAAGAATCTATATCGACGAGGAGCGCGAGATAACTGTAGACAAGAGTGAGTGAGAAGGAGGTGAAATGAAGGCGGAAAAGCGAGAAGAGAGTAGAGCGAAAGGCACGTAGAAGAGAGTAGAGAAAAACGGCTTGAAACCCGTACATCGAAATTGGCTGGCTGAAGGAAAAGTGTTTAATTTCAAACCAAGTCCCAAGTTGAGAGTGTAAGAGGGTTCGGGGAGCGAGAGGCAAAGGGGGTGCCAGTGGAAAAACGGAGAGAATTGTGTGAGAGGAGAGTGGCGCGGGAGGCGGACGTGAGAGTGAGAGAGGGAGGAGAGTTGAGAAGGACAGAAACCGGTTTTTAGCCGGACGGACAAGTTGTTGGGAAAAACGAACTTGAGCCAAGCCGAGTTTGACAAGTTGAGAGAGTAAAAGGGGTGAGAGGAGAAAGAAGCGAGGAGATGGTTGCTTGAGGAAAAACGCAGAGAACGAGTAGAGTGCCGAGGCGGACGTGAGAGAGAGAGAGAGAGAGAGAGAGAGAGAGGGAGAGAGAGAGAGAGAGAGAGAGAGAGAGAGAGAGAGAGAGAGAGAGAGAGAGATGGTCCATTACGAGAAGAGTAAAACCGGTTTGGGCCTGACGAACTTAGGTTGAAGATTGAAAAGCGAATTCTTGTCAGGCCGAGTTGAATTGGAATATTAAGGGGAGCGAGTGAGAGAGAAAAGAAAGGTGTTGGTGAGTAAGAGAAAGAGAAGTCGGAAATAAAACCGGAATTGAGGAAATTGTGGTGGAGAGTCGACGAGTAAGAAAAGGTCGTTTCTAAAGGCTGGAAAATTCCAGCCTGCATATATTATCTTGGCTTATGGCCGATATCAATATAAATATAAATTATATATAAATGAATATAAATTAGATAATAATTCAATATAAAAATAAATGAATAATCTCTTTAACAGCAAGAGTTCCGACAATTTTGTAGTATTTTCAAATTAACTTCTTTCTTTCAAAAATACTTTTTAAAATGTTGAAAAATTAGAAACACGTATTTATATTATTTTGTCTCGAAAAGTTCAGGTAGGTGACACATTTACGTAAATAAAATTCGTCCAAGGGCAATAAACTTGAAAATATCTGGCAAAAGCATGGGTGACGGCTGAATGGTAGAAAGGCTTGCTGTTTCCCGTCTCCAATGCTAAACACAAATTAATATTCTAAACGACATGCAAGATCACTGCAAAACAAAACTGCACCACATGCAATGTAACTGTCTAACATATTGTGTTGAAATGTGATTACCAAAATTACTTAAATGAAAAAATAATACATACTACTTGCTTATATGTCAATCAATAACAAAATCTTGATTAGTACAGGAAACATATCGGAATTAAAGAACCACGTTTTCTAACTTAATTGAATACACTTCTAGGTTACTGTTCATTTATGCGTCATACTCAATTCCTTATTGATGTGCAATTTAAACGTTACGGTCACTAATTTTCCGATTACAATAATTCTATTAGAACCATAGTAGAGAAAATCTTAATTCCTTTCAGAACTTAGTGCGTAAACGTGCCCCTCAGATAACATCTACAAATTTTCCACCGATATCCTGAAATCGATTGAACACATAAACAAACTTTTATTTGTGAATTATCCGAACTAAAATATTACGACTGAAGACACCACAGTAAAAAAAATCTTTAATACTTAGCTTTTCTTATTTTGCCTTTCGCAAAATAGACTTCCATATGCGCCTTACTTATATTCACTTCACTTCAATTTGTATATCCATTCCACCAACTGTCGATCTTGCACTTTTTCCGTAGATCACAAAAATTGTTTGCTCATCCTCGAATTTGAATCCACCCGCAAATTACGTCACAGGATTCAAGACAGTGGTCCCTAGATTTTTCTCAAAAGATACCCGGCGTCAGAAACTCAATGAGAGGCGGGGTGGACAAATTACAAGACCACTTTGAATTTGCAAAATATTATATTGACCTTTATTCACTGAGTTTGGAAACGTCTTTCTGTCCTTTTTCTAGAATTACTTGGTCTTCGCGGATCTTCAGGCATTCTGCGTAAGACTTTCTCTTTCTAAAGGTACCTGTCTCGTTTTTCCTCACGACTCCGAGGAGTCTTTCTTTTGCTCTGACGTGCTCATATATGGTACTCTCCGAGACCTTTGGTCTCGTCTCACCTCCTGACCAGAGCTTTCATTGGTTTTCGGGATCCCTCTACCCTTCAATTCCCGACCCACATCCAACTTCGCAATCAATCCAATTACAACGTTGACAGTCAACACAAAATCCCTGAGCTACCGCACACTTCTACAACATACTCCTAGACTCCTTACACAATCACAATTCGGCAATACTAACGCTTTTCCCCTATTAAATTGTCTTTGTGACGGAAACTTCTCAAGATTTGTTTACAAATAACAGCGACCGGTTCATGAACCAGTTAGAAGGGTCCGTCCGTCAGCAATAATATATATATATTTTATTTTTAAACCCAGACAAAAAATTTGCTTGAACCCTTACTTATTCACTCTCAGCAGTCGAATCCAGACCTCTTGACGAAGCCCAGTATGTCGACCACTGATCGCGTTGCAATTTCCTCTGTTTCCATAAAATGGACCCCGAGGGTATGTTGCCTGAGCCTAGCTAATGCCGGGCACTGGCATAATACATGCAGGGATGTTTCGTCATCCCTGCCGCAGATCCTGGACTTTGCCGTGGGGTTATACCCCATTTTGTGCATATGATAGTTCAAGTGGTTGTCCCTGTTAGGGTCCATACCACTGTCCTTATATATTTCTTGGGTAAACCTAGGATTTCCCTAGCTGTACCCATCCTATAGGTATACCCCAGGATGGATTTCGCCTCCCAGCATTCCCGGTGTCTTGTTCGGGTCCAGCTTCTAATGGCCATTCCGACACAGAAAGACGCTATTCCCAGTACCGGTTCCGGTCCTATGTATTCGCTCGCTGCACCGAGTTTTGCCAACTGGTCCGCCTTTTCGTTGCCCTTGATCCCTGTGTGACCAGGAACCCATATGAGAGCCACTTTTTTTTTCTGCTCGTTGGTTTTGTGCCTTTTTGCATTCCCAAAGCAGTTCTGATTTTATGTCTGGTTTCCCTATTGCAGTTAGTGTCGCTTGGCTGCCCGAACAGATCGTAATCTGTTTGCCAGCAGCGTTTTGCTCTATTAGTATTTCAGCACAGCGAATGACCGCCAGGACCTCCGCTTGAAAGACAGTAGCGTATCGCCCAAGTGTGATCTCTACCCCTTTCCCTCTCTTTTTTGAGGTTAGGAAAATTATAAGCCTATATAAATTTTTCCCCTGAAACATTTCCGTCGCAGCTTAAAAAAAGAACTTTCTTAGCTGTTTTCGCGAAATAGAATCTGGGGCATTGAAAAAATATATAAGCTTTATGAATGGTAATACATTGACTTCTTATTGTGATTACCACCTAATTGGAGAATTTTGATCCTACATTGGTTCACAAACAACAATGCATTTTACTTTTACATTTTCTGAAATTAAATCATGGTGTAGAGGATTTTGGTTTAAATATCGTTTACATGAACTATTCTATAATTCGTACTGATTAGATTATTCTTGCTTACGGGAGTGCCATCCACTTCATCTGGGTTCAATAAGTCAACCGCGCCGCCGTTCATGTTTTTTTTCGACCGTTTTGCAACGCCATTAATACGCGTATATATTCCACGAAGAACTATATTATTACGCTCCAATATTGCCAAGACGTCACCAGCGGATGTTGTTAAAACAATTCGCTGTTCGGATGGCATGGGCATATATGCCATACGTCGTCCTCGCAGATCAAGTGGCTCATCCTTAGGAAAAGTGTATCTTCGAATTTCGAATCCTACAAGAAAAAAGAGGATTTAATTTATTTTAAATACGGTGATATACCATGAAGTCATTGTAGCAAAATTGCGAGGCGAATTAAATCCCAGGCAATGTAAATTGCATTTCAATTTTTGACCTACAAAAGGTGAAAAGGTGACTTTCCCAAATAGGAGAAATTGGTGACACTCTATGATGACTCTTAAGTAGCTAAAGGATTATATTTATTTGTTCTACTTACCAATAGAATTCAGTTTAACGAATATTATTATATATATATATATATATATATATATGTTTCGATGTTTCATGTATATATTATAACCTGCTTTTTGCCGATTATTCATTTTGTAATTATTTTACTTGAACCGGGACTCAAAATGAGTTCAAGAATTGCCTGAAGGGCGCCAGATAGTTTTTGTAATCTAAAACTACCAAAAGATATCTTAAATCATCTTACTTATTGCGAATGAGTCAAAGGTTTATTCGCTTGAAAGCTCCAGCAGAGTGGCGGAGTAAGGGCTAACGCAAGGGGAGAGGTTATAATAAGCGATCGCACATTTTACCACTAAACTCACATATAATTAATTGAAGCGTTGAATGGAACAAGAGTAAAACAAAAAGAAGTCAAAAGCTATCATTTAAGATACTAAAATGGGCATTAACCCCATCTAGAGCATGGCTACCGACTAGACACGACCATTTCTACAGATCGGGCGCTATGACGCAATTTTTCTTACAACATTTACTGCTGAACACTGGCCCGCGTGATCACTTGAAGAAGCTATAATTTTATAATTTTTACGTTAAATAATCTTACCGCACTAGTGGGGGTCCATAAAGACCCGGAACTCACATTGCATTTTACGTTGAGTTTACCGACGCAACTCAATGAATATGACCTTGCCCGAGGTCACCATGTGACAAATTGCAACAGAGTGTGTTTACCAATTCGACACACGACGTTGGAAGGCGAAGGTGAATTTAAATTAGGATAAAGAAATGACAGGGAACCCACCACGCAGAATCCGACCTCCTCGTGCTCGTCCTCTCATATTGATTAGTTTTTGTTTTTATTTCCGATTTTTCAATTTAAAGTTTTTCCTCCAATCCTCTTTCACTGGACAGGTGAAGTACTCACTGCGAGTCTAGAATCACGAATGAATACTCAGAGTGGCGTCTCCTCTCTCCCTCTCATAGGAGTCGGAGCGCCACTCGCGTAACGAGCGTAGAACTACTGAGTGAGAGGAACGTCCAAAGGAAAAGGACAACTGTCAGGTTCGGTTCCTAGCAGTGTGGTGGCGCATAGTCGGAGTGCTTTCAGTGCTACGCAGAACTTCGTGGTCTGCCGTTGGTCAATGGTCCAGGGCTGGGTTGACTCGGCTCACCGCGCAGATCACCGCGGAATCCCATCCACTACGCATGCGCCAGGAAAATCTCCTTTTCTCAGTCCCTGGCGACAGCAGACGTCCACTGCAACTAGGGTACTATATTAGACAGGAATATGCAACCGCCATTTTGGTTCCTGGACAGTTTGCGGGAAACAATGCGATAAGCATGTCGTGTATTTTAGTTAAAATTAAGTTTAGAATATAATGAAAATGGTCTGCTGTAGTGCTCCATTTTGTAAAAACGTAAACGAAAATGGATTTAAACTTTATCGTTTTCCACTAGTACAATGAGAAAGACTGTCAATATGGATTATAAATTGTAGACGCGCCAAATGGAACCGAATTGTAATTCAAAATCAGGCGAAGTAAGTACTCATATTTATCAATAAAACAATATAATTTAAATATCTGGGGTCAGAAGCTTATGATTATATGTCATTAAATTGCCTGTGAGCATTTTTTTGGTATGTTAAAGCGAAATAAGATCCACGAGAAAGTAAGGTTAGAAACCCGTTTTTCTACAGCACGACGCACGTTAACCACGCAAATAAAAAAGACGGATTTTGAATTTCGCGGGGAACCAAGATGGCAGCTTGCATATTCCCATCTAATATAGTACCTTACTGCAACCACCCTCGTATAATCTGACAGTTGTGATTGTTGTGTGGGGGTGGTTGATCCACTCTTGCCACTCGACTTGAATATGAAATAAAATAAAATAATACGAACAAAAATTAGCAGAAATAATGAAGTTTTTTATAGATTGGAATCCCGTGGTCTGGCAAGTATGTTAAGTTCGGTCTGGTGACCTAACCTTCCAATTTTTACAGGCAATGAGTTTCTTGTTTTTAGTTTATTTCATTTTGTATTGACAATACTGAATTTAGTTTCTTAAATGGGTGCCTAATTGAAGTTTTTATATTTAACATTTTTAGTTAGTATTAGCCGTCGAACTCTTATGTTCTAGGCTAATACTTCCTTTAGTATTTTGAGGTTTTCATTTAATTTAATTAAAAAAGTCTCAGTCAAATAAAAGAATTCTTACAATTCAACATTCTCTTTAAAGACTAGCCGTAGAACTCTTATATTCTCGGCTAGAGTCGTAACTGTTATCAGACAGCCCGTGAATGTGATTCGTGACTCTGAACTCATCTCCCTAGTAAGATTTCAAAATTAAATTTTATAATTTTTACTGTATTTTTGCGGGGTACGAATTACCCCGTCACAATATATACTATTCTATAATACTTATATTTTTCACCTTCTTGAGCATACATTGTAAAGAGCTTATCTGTTAGCATTACATAATTTATTGAATTCAGCGATGTTTAATTCGTCACACCTTTATTACGTTTTCACCTTAAGAAACTTGGATGATATTTCTCAAAAGTAAATACTAATTAAAGTCTCTTCAACTGTGGCATTAACTTTTGTAATATTTTTAAAGACCATTTTTTAATCAGTTACATCATTTTTTGATATATTCTAACTTCTTTCAGCATTATAAGCAAACTGAGGGTCTGATCGGAAAACCCGGAACACCGTTTTGAGAAAGAAATAATTTTTGCGGGCATTGAAAATTTTAGAGTTGTTTTACAAAAAAACGTACGGTATTGAATTCAATTTGAAACGCTTTAAATTTCCAAGATTTCAAATCGTAATATATTGCATTTTCAAGAGAATAGATCAATATTCAACAAAATACATTAATTTTAAACAAACTAGTAGAATCGTTTCCTAAAAAAGGTCAATTTTCAGACAAAGAACGGATAATTTTCTAAAAAACAATTGATTTTCAACCCAAAAATATGAAGTTTTAACAAAAAGTTAATTTCTTATGAAATAGCTGGTTTTTTTTACCAAATTGTTGAATTTTCAAACCAAAAATAATAATTATCAACAAGTTAATTTTCAATTAAATAGTAGATCCATGACAGTTGAATTTGCTACCCAAAGAAAAGAATTTTTAACAAAATAATTGAATGTTTAACAAACAAAAAATTTCTACAAAACATTTGAATTTTTAAACAGTAAATGATTTCTAACTATAAAGTTAATTTTCAAACGACTAGTCCAATTTCACTGGTCAAAAAAAACATGACCTATGTGTTCATGGAATGAGAAATATCATTTCCAGAGAAGTTTTCTGTGCTGAATCCAAATCCACAAAAATATCCATTTACCAAATATTTTATTTTATATATAATAACCATATTCTATGGCTGAACCACAAAAAATTTGTTTATTCAACCAAATCGCTTTCTGAGTGTAATAAGTTTGAAAAAAAGATTTCCAACTCGATCCATGATGTTAATTCAACAATTGCAAACTTTGGTTTGAAAATGCGACTACATTAAAACCGAAATAAAATTCGAACTGGTTTAAATTATTTATATTTGAAAACCGAAAAAAAATTCAAATTTGTTGCAATATTTAAGAGAAATAACATGGTTATGTGCGTTTCTTCGTTCTACTCGGGCTGTAAAAAACTTTTCGGCATATATAATACAGTCTGTGAGTTGTTTCTCAATAAACGCTGGCCAGAAACCGGAAACTACTAACGCCGTTTTATATCTTAAAAGCTGAGACAATCTATTGTGAAAATATATTATTCATGAGATAAAAAGAAATCGTGCCGCAGTAAGGACAAATTTTCTATGTTCGAAAACGTGAAATGAGTAAATTTGTTCGGGAAGTTTGGGTACATTTTCGACTTTCCAAAAAATACCGTTTCAAAGTTTATCTTCCGCGTCATTATCATAATTTGTGAAACTTTGCGTTAAACCGATCGCCGAACCTAGAAAATAATTCCAAAAAATTTGTAGAGCTTATAAAATTAGGAGCGAATCTTAATCTTAAAGTCTAGACCAAGTAGTCGTAAACGATTAAGTGTTACGTGATTGCTGAGCAATCATTACAAATTTTTAGTCGTGGAATGAAAATTTCTGTAAGGATAAAAATTCGAGATTCGTCGCTCGTGTTCACTCCATACCAGATACAAGGCCAGATCTCAAATATACTCCTTTTCGGATTTGGAAAATCTAATTATAATCTTTAATTTATTATAATATTATTTGAGAGTTATTCGCTTTTTAGTACCAACCAGTAAAAAATTTCTCGACATTACATAAAGAAGTTCTCGACATTACAGAGTGACAGCTGGTAGCGGAAAACCTGGAAATCATGGAAAGGCCATAGGCTGCAATAGCAAAATTTGAATTTTCACTGAAAGCGGAACTTTAAAATTTTCGAAAGAATTCTGTTGCGCTTACCCGATTGAACTGATGCCATTTGACGTTAAGACATTATTTCCTATATACTGTACTGTGGTCTCACATAAGAGAGTAATTTTAAGTACATCATTATAAGCCTATATTAATTTTTCTCCTAAAATATTTTCATTGGAGAATGGAAAAAAACTTGTTTATTTGTTTCCGCGAAATAGAGTCTGGGGCATTGAAAAAAATATATAAGCCTTCAGAATGATAATACATTACTTTTTATTGTGATTAACAGTTATCTCTGGAATTTTGATCCGGAATCGGATCACGAACAGTGATGTACATAGCTTTTGCATTTTCTGGAATGTAATTATAGCGCGGAGAATTTTGTTTTACAGTTCTTTTACATGTAATATTCTATAATTCTTACTGATTGGATTAGAGTTGCCTATTGGAGTTTCACCCATTTCATCTTGGTTCAATAAGTTAACCGCGCCGCTGTTTATATTTATTTTCGCCCGTCTTCCAACGCCATTAACACGAGTATATATTCCACGAAGAATTGTATTATTATACATCAATATTGCCAAGACGTCACCAGTGGATGTTGTTAAAACAATTTGCTCTTCGGTTGGCATGGGCACTAGTGCACCACGTGCTACTCTCAATGCAAGTGGTTTACCCTCAGGAAAAGTGTATCTTTGAATTTCAAACACCCGGTGCGGTTTCCTGAGGGGAATGAGCCGAATAACACTAAGGTCTCCAAGTGCACATCTAAGTACAAGAGAAAGAGGATACCTGGCAGAAAGAGACGTGGACCTGGCAGGAGGATATCTGGCATGAGGAGACCTGGACCTCTCACGAAGACAAGCCTCAGCAGGAGGAACAGTTCTTTCTGGAGAATGTGTGTGAGGAGAATTAGAAGGTTCACGACGAGGAGCAGATGGAATAGGCGCGCCATTAGGTAAGCAGTCGAATTGTAAACTTAATCCTGCAAGAAGAAAGAGGATGAAATTAATTTTAAGTACGTTGGTATATCATAAATTGGATTGGTATTTCATGAACTCCTTCTGGCAAAATTGCGAGGCAAGATTTTGAGGACATTGGGTAAAGTGTTTAAAGCTGTAGGTTCTTCTAATAAAACTATAAGCATTAAACAAGTTTCCTGCCGCTTTCTCCCGGTCTCAAAAAAATTTAAGTTCGTTTAAATTCACGCGAATGAAATCTCAGGCATTGTGGATAGCAATTTCGAATAAAATTTCAGTTCTTTAACCGAAGAAGGTGAAAAGGTGACTTTCCAAAGCAGGACAAATTGGTAACACTTTGTGATGGCTGTTAAGTAGCAAAAGGATCATACTAATTCATTTTACTCACCAATAGAATTCAGAATATAGACCATAGTGAAGATCAGAGTATGAACGATCCTCATTTTTTTCAAATACGGGGAAAAATAATAACGCAGAATTTTCAGAACAGCGTTACTGATTATTCTTACGATGTTTCTTGTATATATGCTATACTGAGATACTTATATTTTTCACCTTCTTGAGTACAGATTGTATTTACAGTGCCTATCTGTTAGCCTTACTTGATTTATTGATTCTAGTTGTGCTTAATTCCTCGCACGTTTATTACGTTTTTGCCTTGAGAAGCTTACATAATTATTTGAAAAGTAAATGCTAATTAAAGTCTCTGCAACTGTCGCTTTAACTTTTATAATTTTCTTGAAGGCCATTTTCAAATCAGTTACATTATTTTTCCATAAGTTAAAATCTTGTAAAGCATTGCAAGTACACTTTGGGTCTGATCGAAAAACCCAAAACACGTTTTCGAAAAAAAAAATGATTTTTGCGAAGTTATGAGCTTTTGAAATTTTAGAGTTGTTTTATAAAAAGTAATTTCAGAACTCACAGCCTAAAATGCTCTCAAAGCAGGGGGAATATGGTGATTTTTCTTGAAAATAGGGGAATAATAGAAAAGTAAATTTTTAAAAATAAAATTAACGTCGCTACTATATCAAATTCAATTTGAAAAGCTTTAAATTTCTATGAGTTTTAAATCATAATATATTGAACTGTCAACAAAATACTTGAATTTTAAACAAAATAGTTCAATCCTTAATCAAAAAATATCAATTTTCATACAAAAAAAAAGAATTTTGTACAAACAATTGAATTTTCTACCCGAAAACATGAAGTTCCAACCAAATAGTCGAATTTACAACCAAAATTTTTAAATATTCAACGCAAAAAAACGAGTTTTCTACTAACTAGTTTAATGTGTAGGAAAAAAAATGAGTTTTGAACCAAAAGATTTTTCATGAAGGAGTCGAATTTCGGACCATAAGATATGAATTTCATCGAAATAATTCATTTTAAACCTAATAGGAGAATTTTCTACCAAAATAGATCAATTTTCCACACGAAAACATGAATTAACAAAAAAAAGTTAACTTTCAACTAAGTAGTTGAATCTTCAACCAAAAAGGATATTTTTTTAACAAATCTGTTGAATTTTCGACAAAATGATTAAAAATGTAAGCAAAAAAAATTGTTTTTCAAAGGTAAAAATTTTCTACAAGATAATTAAATTTTCAACTTAATACTCGAATTTTTAACCAAATAGTTGAATTGTTAAACAAAATAAATGCATTGTTAATCAAATGATCGAATTTTTAAACAACAATGAATCAGTCGAAAATAATATATGTTAATATGAAATCAGTAATAAATTAATGTAATATAAATATAAATTATATAAAAATGAATATAAATTAGATAATAATTCAATATAAAAATAAATGAATAATCTCTTTAAAATCAAGAGTTCCGACAATGCTGTAGTATTTTCAAGTGACCTTCTTTCTTTCAAAAATACGTTTTAAAATGTTGAAAAATTAGAAACACGTATTTATATTATTTTGTCTCGAAAAGTTCAGGTAGGTGACACATTTACGTAAATAAAATTCGTGCAAGGGCAATAAGTTTGAAAATATGTGGCAAAAGCATGGGTGACGGCTGAATGGTAGAAAGGCTTGCTGTTGCCCGTCTCCAATGCTAAACACAAATTAATATTCTTAACGACATGCAAGATCACTGCAAAACAAAACTGCACCACATGCAATGCAACTGTCTAACATATTGTGTTGAATTGTGATTACCAAAATAACTTAAATGAAAAAAAATACATACTACTTGCTTATATGTCAATCAATAACAAAAACTTGATTAGTACAGGAAACATATCGGAATTAAAGAACCACGTTTTCTAACTCAATTACTCAATTAAATACACTTCTAGGTTACTGTTCATCTATGCGTCATACTCAATTCCTTATTGATGTGCAATTTCAACGTTAAGGTCAATAATTTTTCGATTGCGATAATTCTATTAGAACCATAGTAGAGAAAATCTTAAATCCTTTCAGAACTTAGTGCGTAAACGTGCCCCTCAGATAATATCTACAAATTTTCCACCGATTTCCTGAAATCGATTGAACATATAAACAAACTTTTATTTGTGAATTATCCGAACTAAAATATTACGACTAAAGACACCACAGTAAACAAAATCTTTAATACTTAGCATTTCTTATTCTGCCTTTCGCAAAATAGACTTCCATATGCGCCTTACTTATATTCACTTCACTTCAATTTGTATATCCATTTCACCAACTGTCGATCTTGCACTTTTTCCGTAGATCACAAAAAATGTTTGCTCATCCTTGAATTTGAATCCACCTGCAAATTACGTCACAGGATTCAAGACAGTGGTCCCTAGATTTTTCTCAAAATATGCCCGGCTTCAGCAACTCAATGAGAGGCGGGGTGGACAAATTACAAGACCACTTTGAATTTGCAAAATATTATATTGACCTTTGTTCACTGAGTTTGGAGACGTCTTTCTGTCCTTTTTCTAGAATTACTTGGTCTTCGCGGATCTTCAGGCATTCTGCGTAAGACTTTCTCTTTCTAAAGGTACCTGTCTCGTTTTTCCTCACGACTCCGAGGAGTATTTTTTTTTGCTCTGACGTGCTCATATATGGTACTCTCCGAGACCTTTGGTCTCGTCTCACCTCCTGACCAGAGCTTTCATTGGTTTTCGGGATCCCTCTACCCTTCAATTCCCGACCCACATCCAACTCCGCGATCAATCCAAGCACAACGTTGATAGTCAACGCAAAATCCCTGTGCCACCGCACACTTCTACAACATACTCCTAGACTCCTTACACAATCACAATTCGGCAATACTAACGCTTTTCCCCTATTGCATTGTCTTTGTGACGCAAACTTCTGGGGATTTGTTTACAAATAACAGCGATCAGTATGGGATCCAGGTAGAAGGGTCCATCCGTCAGCAATAATATATATTTCATTTTTAAAACCCAGACAAAAAAATTTGCTTGAACCAGAAAAACGGTTTTTCTTTTGGATATACATGAGAATTTACCACCAAAAATGTTGATTCAACCAAATTGTTTTCTGGGTATTCTAAGTCTAAAAAAATTCTTCCAACACGATCTATGATATTAATAAAATAATTGCAAATACCGGTTCGAAAATGCAACTACATGAAAAACGAAAACTTAAATTCGAACTGGTTTGATTTATAAATATTTAAAAAACTGAATGGAAGTACAAATTTTATTCAATATTCAAGAGTAATGTCAGGGTTTTGTGCGTTTCTTGGTTATATTTCAGCTGTGAGCAACCTTTTAAGTATATAGTATGCAGTCTGTGAGTTGTTTCTTAATAAATGCTGGCCAGGAACCGAAAACTACTAACGCCGTATTATATCTTTAAACCTGAGACAATCTATTGTGAAAAGATATTATTCTTCAGATAAAAAAAATCATCACGCAGTGAAGACAAATTTCCTATGTTCAAAAATGCGAAATAGGTGAATTTGTTTCGAAAATGTTTCGTGCATTTGCGACTTTCAAGGAACAACCGTACAGTTTATCGATCGCGTCATAATCTTAATTTGTGAAATATTGCGTTGAACTCATTGCCAAACATAGAAAATGATTCTAAAAGACTTGCTATATTTATAAAATTATAAGCGAACCTTAATCTTTACATCTGGAACAAGGACACCTACGAGTGTTACGTGATTGCTGAGCAATCATAACAAATTTCAGTCTTGGAATGAAAATTTCTGTGAAGATAAAAATTCGAGATTCGTCGACTGTGTTTATTTCTTATCAGACACAAGGTCAAATCTGAAATATATTCAGTTTTGAATTCCGAAAATCTAACCATAATTTAAATTTATGATAATATTATTAAAAGTTATTGGCTGTTTAGTATTAACCAGTAGAGCATTTTTCGACATTGCAGTATGACTGCAAGTAGGGGCAAATCTGGAAATCATGGAAATTCATAGGCTACGATAGCAAAATTGTTTGTCTTCTTTCACTGTGTGTCTCCATATTTCAGAATACAAATACTGAGATAATAGATATCAATAATACGTGCAGCAAAGATTTCGAGTTGATAAATGGAAATTCATTCATTTTTTGCCATGTGACATTGCAAACTATTACTATAGAGGAATCGTTTTAAGAAATAAAAATGCAGGAAGTGATTCACATTGATACAATAAGTCTTTATATGAATTTTTGTTTAAAAATGCTAATTTTTTGTGAAAATAAAACTAATACAATATAAAGTCTTTAGAGATTTTTAGTCTTCTTCGTAATTTCATGATTTCACATGAAAATTATTTGTTCAGTACTAATTTCCAGCGAAAAGTTCGGATTCGGCGACCCCAAAAACGTACAGAAATGTTTGTCTCGTCTGGTGGACAAGAACTTTTTTTTCGTGTGCCTGTGTAATTTGAAAGATTTATTTAACTGCGCAAGAGTATTAAAAAGTAAAAATGTTTCTTTAGTTGCATAAAGCTTTCTATGATTTTTGTTAATAAAAGGGAATATTATATTGTAGATTTAATTATCAAAATTTCAAATTTAAGATTTGATAACTTTATGTATTGAAAAGCCAGTAAGGGTTTTCAACAACAATAATTGAGAGATTTTCGACCCATATTGTTATACCACTTTTTAATAGGATTGAGAAAAAGTTGAAGTAAGTATATTGTTTTTTTATAGATTAAAGTAAGTCCTAGCTAAAGAAAGAAGTGTAAGGATATGTCTGGAAATCTCGCAATTATCTATTTTGAAAACCTGACTGGTCATTCATTAATTGAAGTTGTTTCATATCTTAACTTTGAAATTTGGAAAATTAAATCAATTAAAGAAAAATCATAAAACGCCTTGTGCGAATTTAAAAACATGTGCGCGTCTTGCTGGATATTATTTTTTTTTTAAAGAGTTTTTATATAAAATCATAATCCCAGGGAATCGATTGTATAAGACGAAAATCTTTAAAATTCCAGAAATTGAACTCTAAATAAATCAAAATTTTAATTTTTGTTTCAACATCCAACATTCAAATTCAACTACAAAATTCTTGGAAATTAGAAAAATTATGATTTCTTGTCAGCTAAGAACCTAGTTTGACATTCAAAGAATCAGGCATTTTCTGAATTTTATTTGTATGACGAAAAATGTACTTGTTTCAAAGAGATTATTGTACTCAATACGTCCTATAGATAATTTATTAGTAAAAAATGGTTTTTATATGAACCAAATGTATACAATTATTGTTGCAAATTAATATTGATGTCAGTCAGTAAAATATTAACTAAGCGAAGAAAGGTTCTTATTGGTCGTCATAAATAAGAGATTTGTGTTTAAAAATTAGGTAGTTGATGTGATTTTAAATCCAGAAAATATTTCCTTTAAACAGTTTCACCCCAAATTTTACTAAATGTTTCTTGGAAACAAAGAAATAGGTTTTTAATATGATGAAATACTTCAGTGATCCCAAGATGCGATATATAATGTTCAGAATAAGCGTATAACAAAGCTGACAAAATATTAGTTTTTTGAAAGAACCCACTTCTTGATTTAAAGAAAAGAGCTCGAGAATTGTTTTGAAAACAACTTGATGTATGAAAATAAACGCAGCTCATTATGAAACAAATTGTTTGGTAGACCTAATTAAAAAATTTTATGATATTTTTTTCTGCAGCAATAGCTAACTGAATATATAGATTTATTTGAATACAAAGATGTTCCTTTATTGTTGCAAACTCATTCCATCTGACATTAAGACATTCTTTTCTATCTTCTGTAGTGTGGCCTCACATAAGAAAATAATTTTAGGTGCATCATTATAAGTCTATATAAATTTTTCCCCTGAAACATTTTTGTCGGAGCTTACTAAAAGAACTTTCTTACCTCTTTTCGTGAAATAGAGTCTGGGGCATTGAAAAAATATATAAGCTTTAAGAATGGTAATACATTGTCTTTTTACTGTGACTACCATCTAATTGGAGGATTTTGATCCTACATGGGTTCACAAACAATAATGTATCTAACTTTTACATTTTTTGAAATTGAATCATGGTGTAGAGGATTTTGGTTTAAATATCGTTTACATGTACTATTCTATAATTCGTACTGATTGGATTATTGTTGCTTATGGGAGTTCCATCCACTTCATCTCGGTTCAATAAGTCAACCGCGCCGCTGTTCATGTTTATTTTCGACCGTTTTGCAACGCCATCAATACGAGTATATATTCCCCGAAGAACTGTATTATTACGCTCCAATATTGCCAACACGTCACCAGCGGATGTCGTTAAAACAATTCGCTCTTCGGATGGCATGGGCTTAGATGCACCATGTTTTCCTCTCAATTCAAGTGGTTTATCCTCAGGAAACGTGTATCTTTGAAGTTGGAATAACCGGAGCTGATTTTTGTGGGGAATAAGCCTAATGAATCTAAGTTGTCCAAGTGGAAATCCGAGTATGATTGAAGAAAAACGATGTCTGGCAGGAGGAGACCTTGACCTGGCACGAAGAGAAGGCTTGGCAGAAGGTGACCTGGAACTGGCACGGAGAGAAGGCTGGACAGGAGGAAAAGTTCTTTCCGGAGAATGTCTGTCAGGAGAAGAAGAAGGTTCACGACGAGGAACATATGGAATAGGGGCGCCATTAGGTAAGCAGTCGAATTGTGAACTTGATCCTGCAAGAAGAAAGAGGATTAAAGATATTTTCACTACGGTTATATATCATGAACTCATTGTAAATTGCATTTCAGGTTTTAACCGAAAAAGGTTACTTCCCAAAATAGGAGAAATTGGTGACACTCTATGATGACTCTTCAGTAGCGAAACGATTATATTTATTTATTATACTTACCAATAGAATTCAGCATAACGAATATGCTGAAGATCACAGTGTGAACGATCCTCATTTTTTTTAAATACAGGAAAAAAAGAATGATACAGAATTTTCAGAACAGCGTAATTAATTATTATTCCGATGTTTCGTGTATATGTACTTTTCTGTGATACTTATATCTTTCACTTTCTTGAGCATAGATTGTAAAGAGCTTATCTCTTAGCATCACATGATTTATTACATCCAGTGATGTTTAATTCCCCAATTTTATTACGTTTTCACCTTCAAAACACAGATAATATTTTTAAAAAGTAAATGCTAATTAAAGTCTCTTCATCTGTCACATTAACTTTTGTAATATTTTTAAATACCATTTTTTAATCAGTTACATCATCTTTTAATATATTCTAACTTTGTTCAGTATTATAAGCAAACTTAGGGTCCGATCAGAAAACCCAGAACACAGTTTGGAGAAAGAAATCATTTTTGCGAGCATTAAAAATTTTAGAGTTGTTTTAGAAAAATAATTTCAGATTTTACAGCCCAAAATTGCCTCAAACTTTGGAAAATAGGGTGATATTTCACGAAAATATTGATGTAAAATGAGCGCAGATTTTTCAAAAATAAAATTACCATAGGTACTATATTGAGTTCAATTTGAAACGCTTCAAATTTCCAAGATTTCAAATCGTAATATATTTCATTTTCAACAAAATAGATGAATATTCAACAAAATACATCAATTTTTAACAAAATAGTAGAATCGTTCCCTAAAAAAGGTCAAACTTCAAACAAAAAACAAATAATTTTCTAAAAAACAAGTGATTTTTAACCCAAAAATAAGAAGTTTCAACAAAAAGTTAATTCCTTATAAAATAGCTGGTTTTTTACCAAATTGTTGAATTTTCAAACCAAAAAGATGAATTTTCAACAAGTGAATTTTCAATTAAATAGTAGATCCATGATAGTTGAATTTTCTATTCAAAGAAAAGAATTTTTAACAAAATAATTGAATGTTTAACCCAAAACAAAAAATTCTACAAAACATTTGAATTTTTAAACAGAAAAAATGAATTCTAGCAATAAAGTTAATTCTCAAACGACTAGTACAATTTCACTGGTCAAAAAAATATGACCTATGTTTTTATGCGATGAGACATATCATTTCCAGGGTAGTTTTCTGTGCTGAATCCAAATCCTCAAAAATATCCATCTACCAAATATTCTGTTTTCTATATAATAAACTTATCCTATGGAAGAACCAACAGAATTTTGTTAATTCAACGAAATCGTTTTCTGAGTGTAACAAGTTTAAAAAAAAGATTTACAACTCGATCCATGATGTCAATTCAACAATTGCAAACTTTGGTTTGAAAATGCGACTACATTAAAACCGAAATAAAATTCGAAGTGGTTTAATTTATTAATATTTGAAAACTGAATAAAAATACAAATTTGATGCAATATTTAAGGGGGTATTTCTATTTGATTGGACCAAAAAATCGATTTTTTTTTTGACAGTATATAGCATGTGGAATTTGTACGCAAAGGGATTTGTTTGGTTCAGACTTTTTAACTAAGCTGCAACAGGATCAACTGCGCAGAGCGGAGAGTACTCAGCCGCACGCTGTGTGAGCAGGCAGGTCATAAATGTGTATAATATAGTCATTGTTCGTCTCAAACAGGTTTTCCTTCCCCAATACGATGTTCCGAAAGCATTTATAGATTTGTATCCAAGTTCTAGTCAAAACTTTCAGTATTAGGTCTGAATTTCCAGTGTCACTACATGTTGAGCAAGTCGTTTTTCTCAAAACACGATTTTTTTAAATGGCTGACATGATTCCGTCAAAACCACTGGATAAGAAATTTTCTACAAGATAATGAAATTATCAACTAAATACTTGAATTTTTAACCCAATAGTTGAATCGTTAACCAAAACAGATACATTTTGAATCAAATGGTCAAACTTAAAAAAAAAATAATCGAAAATGGATACTATCAACAATTTGAACAAAACCACGACGAACATGCTGTGTGGTTAGTAAAGAACTGGAAGTAACTAAACTTTTATACGGAAAGAAGAAAGAATCAACGTAGATTCCTATATAGTTGTCAGAATGAAGATTTGGTACCAACCCACATAATGGGTTACATCTAACCGAATTTTAGATGCTTTTCGAAAAAAATGTGTGAAAACATGGAAAAATCAATCAAAGATCGAAGTAGAATAATTTAAAAAAAATGAAATTTAGGATATATCAATTGAAATTAAAGACATCTACAAAGATATATATCACTTTAAATGTCAAATCATTCAGAAACACTCAAATAATTTTTTAAATAATCTAGAAGCCAGAACTACTACAGATATTAATAAATACACTAAAAAAATCATTAATATATCAATGTTGAAAATCGAAAACTTACGATCTCAACAAAAACCGAACCTCATTACTGATAGTAATAATTGGATAGTAAATATGTCTAGCAAAACTATTCCTGACGAAGCAAGGGAGGTGATGAGTCTGGGTGGCAATTTCGCTTTACCTTATACCAGAAAAAACTTTCCTATAGCTAAAATGATCTGTAAAATTCAATACAATATGAAAAAAATCGAGCCTGATCTTAGAAATACACTAAGAAATAAAGTTACCTATTGGAAAATATTTAAAAAACTAAAGAGTTTATTAACACAAATAAAGATGTTATAATTACTAACGCAGATAAAAGCAATAAAAGTGTCATAATGAATCAAACAGATTACATTACTAAAGCTTTATACTACTTAGAAGATGAAATGACTTATAACATTATAAAAAATGATACTACAAGAAAATTTCAAATTAATTTAATTGCATTACTAACCACTTTCAAAAACAACAACGGTATTAACGCCGATACTTACAATTATTTAAACTGCTCAAATGGCACTGCACCGCGTTTCTACGGACTGCCAAAATTACACAAAATTAATTGCCCACTCAGACCCATCACCTCTTTTCTTGGTTCACCATTTTATTGTATTTCTAGATCTCTAGCAAAGTCTTTAAAAAAAATTGTGGGAAAACTGACTCTCTAACTATCGTGTCCATGTAACAAATATCTCATGGAATTTAATCAGAGGCGCAATATGTAAAAGTTGGTGAGAAATTGAACCCCATACTTTTTTAGCTAAAGAAGACTTTGACAAAGCTCTGAAATTATGCTCAGAGTCATATTATTGTCAGTTCAATGGTAAATTTTACCAACAACTTTGCGGGTTACCCATGCGATCTCCAATATCAGCTGCTGCAGGCAATATTGTCATGGAAAAAATTAAAAACAAAATTTTAAAATCACTTGAATACCCAATCACATTTTATTTCCGTTATATCGATGAAACCTTTATTTGCCTACCGAAAAATAAAGTTAACCAATTTCTAAATAAATTAAATGCTGCTGCCTCTAAACTTAAATTCACCATGGAACTGGCTAAGGATGGTGAAATAAACTTTCTGGATCTAGCATTGAAAATCGAAAACAAAAAAATTATAACCAACTGGTATCGCAAACCAGTTTGGTCAGGTAGATTTTTAAACTTCGAATCTTGTCACCCAATCTATCATAAAATTAGCATTATGTATGGTTTAGACGATAAAGTTGGAAAACTGCCTGATGTTAGATATCACAAAGAGAACTGAGATCTGGTGCAGAAAGCACTGGAAAAAATGGCTGTCCATCTGATTTGAGATATTAAAAATGATATAATAATTATAAGCCTATATTAATTTTTCTCCTAAAATATTTTCATTGGAGCATTGCAAAAATATATAGGCCTTGAGAATGATAACACATTGACATCTATTGTGATTATCAGTTATTTCTAGGATTCTTATCCGACATCGGATCACGAACAGTGACGTATTTAACTTTTGTAGTTTCCTAAATTTAATTGTAGTATGGAGAATTTTGGTTTACAGTTCGTTTAGATGTGATATTCTAAAATTCTTATTGATTTTATTATGGTTGCCAATGGGAGTTTCATCTATTTCATCTTGGTTCATTAATCAACCGCGCCGCTGTTTATATTTATTTTCGCCCGTTTTCCAATGCCATTAACACGAGTATATATTCCACGAAGAATTGTATTATTGTACATAAATATTGCCAAGACGTCACCAGTGGATGTTGTTAAAACAATTTGCTCTTCGGTTGGCATAGGCACCAATGCACCACGTGCTACTCTCAATGCAAGTGGTTTACCTCAGGAAAAGTGTATCTTCGAATTTCGAATACCCGGTGCGGTTTCCTGAGGGGAATGAGCCGAATAAAACTAAGGTCTCCAAGTGCACATCTAAGTACGAGAGAAGGATATCTGGCAGAAGGAGACCCGGACCTGGCAGGAGGATATCTGGCATGAGGAGACCTGGACCTCTCACGAAGAGAAGGCTCGGCAGGAGGAACAGATGGAATAGGGGCGCCATTAGGTAAGCAGTCGAATTGTGAACTTAATCCTGCAAGAAGAAAAAGGATGAAATTTATTTTAACTACGTTGGTATATCATAAATTAGGTTGGTATTTAATGAACACCTTGTCACAAAATTGCAAGGCAAGACTTTGAGGACATTGGGTAAAGTGTTTAAAGCTGTAGGTTCTTCTAATAAAACTATAAGCATTAAACAAGTTCACTGCCAGTAAATAAATTCACTGCCATTTTTCGCCTTTCTCCCGGTCTCAAAAAAATTTAAGTTCGTTTAAATTCACGCGAATGAAATCTCAGGCATTGTGGATAGCAATTTCGAATAAAATTTCAGTTCTTTAACCGAAGAAGGTGAAAAGGTGACTTTCCAAACATTTTACTTACCAATAGAATTCAGAATATAGCCCATGCTGAAGATCAGAGTATGAACGATTCTCATTTTTTTCCAAAATACGGGAAAAAAAGAATAACGCAGAATTTTCAGAACAGCGTTATTAATTATTCTTACGATGTTTCTTGTATATATACTATTCTGAGATACTTATATTTTTCACCTTTTTGAGTACAGATTGTATTTGAAGTGTCTATCTGTCAGCCTTACTTGATTTATTGACTCTAGTGTTGCTTAATTCCTCGCACGTTTATTACGTTTTTGCCTTGAGAAGCTTAGATAATTTATTTGAAAAGTAAAGGCTAATTAAAGTCTCTGCATCTGTCGCTTCACGTTTTATAATTTTTTTAAAGACCATTTGCAAATTAGTTACACTATTTTTCATAACTTAAAACCTTGTGAAGCATCGTCAGCAAGCTTAGGGTCTGATCGAAAAACCCAAAACACTTTTTCGAATCAAAAATCATTTTCCCGAAGTTATCGAGCATTTCAAATTTTAGAGTTGTTTTAGAAAAAATAATTTCAGGACTCACAGCCTAAAATGCTCTCAAAGCACGGAGAATAGGGTGGTTTTTCTTGAAAATAGGGAAATAATAGGAATGTAAATTTTTTCAAATAAAATTAACGTCATTACTATATCTGTCAACAAAATACATGAATTTGAAACAAAATAGTTGAACCCCTAATTAAAAAAGATCAATTTTCAAACAAACAAAAATTAATTTTCTACAAAACAATTGTATTCCTAACCCAAAAGTATGAAATTTCATAAAAAAGTTAATTCTCCGTAACATGGCTGAGTTTTAACCGATTCGTTGAATTTTCAAGCTCAGAAGATGAATTTTCAACAAAATATTTGAATGTTCAACACCAAACAAAAATTCTAAAAAACGTTTGAATTTTCAGACGCAAAATATGAATTCTTAACAAAAAAATTAATTTTCAAATAACTAGTACAATTCTGGACCAAAAAATAGGAATTCTCAGTTAAAAAGTTAATTTGCAATTAAATAGTAAAATTTTCTACTAAAATAATTGAACCTAAAGGACAAATTTTCCGCTAAAAAAAGATGAATTCTCAACAAAAAATCGTTAACTAAAATAGATGAATTTTCAAGGAAAAAATAAAAGAACTTTTACACAAGAATTGAATTTTAAACCTGAAAATATGAAGTTTCAGCCAAAATCTAATTTTCGATTAAAAAGCTCATTAAAAAAAAAATGTTGATTTTCAAACGACAAAAAAAGAATTTTGTACGAACAATTGAATTTTCTACCTGAAAACATGAATTTTCAACCAAACAGTCGAATTTCCAAACAAAATTCTTAAATATTCAACGCAAAAAACAAGTTTTCTACTAACTAGTTGAATGTGTTGGCAAAAAAAAAATTTTGAACTAAAATAGTTGAATGTTCAAACCAAAAAAAAAACGTTTAACAGTTTGTAACGTTATTCAATTTTTCTTCTACATTTTAATTTTCATAAGAAATAATTAAAAGACCTTAAGATTTTTAAGTTGAGACATTTTTCTTTCATTGAGGGCATCAAATTCATTCTTATGAGATCTCAGGCCTTGCGGGCAATTCTCATCGTTAATTTTACTGCTTTACTGTTAGATTTAATTGTATCGGGTTTTCCTCACATGAAGTTAATTCACGAGAAAGCGGATTGCTCGACAATTTACTGTTTCCCGTCCAAGAAATTGGCTCCGAGTATGAACGTTGGTTCCATTCTTGAGAGGACAATAAATCTGAAACGAATTAAACTATTAGCAACAAGAATAATAAAAGAAACTTCATCCTTCAATTGAGGTTCACAATCTGCATTAAAAGAAACTTCACTCTTTTCGACTTTTAGCCCCTTAATTTTGAAATAATTCTCAACCAAGAATTCCCCTGAAATGTAATTATCCTCAAGCTCTGTGTCCAAAAAAGCCCTTATTTGAAATGTTCTCATTTTTGTGAAATAACTTCAGAATTCTGTGATTTTTATAGAGGATGTAGGCACACAGAGGCGAGGTACAAATTGCGTACGCCTTCGCAGGTTTGCAGTTCCGAATTTCGAGAGTTCCAGCCAAGCTATCACGCCTGAATTGGCCAATTATTTACGTTTAATTTATATCAGACCGATTTTACTTTGGTTCCTTGGATCTATTTGCTCTTATAGAATAAACAATTATGTGCATATTAAGTACGATATCCTACAAATTTTTCCCTCCCTGGCGAAGAGCAAGTTCTGTCCTCCGGAATATTGTCTTATTTTCCTATCAATTTTGTGCTTCGGACTAAAGAGACATTTTTAGGTGACACTTTTTCTTTTTGTGTTCCAAAACTTCAGATTAGTTGCAAAGTTTTCTACCTTTTAAAAATCTGTTTTGTTTTGATTCCGAAAAATTCGTGACCTTATGCTGGGAATTTTACTAATTCCTAAAGGTGCAATGCATTTTTCAATCAATTTTCTTGCTCGATTGATGGTAATTTTGCGGGTTTAAAACTCCCTTGCTTTCACTAAATGATTTCCCGAATGAGAACGGGTTGAAAAACTAGAGAGAAGGTTGTGGGAGCCGTAAGACACATCACCCAAAATTGATAGAGTTTAGCGCCCCATACTCCTTATTGCCATTTTAGATACAATGATTTAGAGTGGTTGGCTAGCATCCTTAAGCTCTCGCAGACTTCTAAAAGTTTATGTATAAAAGAAAATATTTGTTTTTCCTAAATTGGAATCCTGTGAAAGAAATTTAATTTGTCCCCAGTTCTCAGCATTAAGTCGTACCTGAGCTAGACGTGGTACCACTTGCATCGGCGAACGGATTTCTAAGCAACGCGATCTATCGGAGAGCCAAACGCCAGACGTATGTTCCCTCTAAACTGTCAAGCGCTGACTGGCGATCAGTGCTGCCAGGTGGCAAAAAAATAAATCTTCAGCTCTCCCAGATTTTTCCTCAGAAAATCTCCAGACCAATTCAAAAAAATTCTTCAGATTTCTTCAGAATTTCTTCAGATTTCAAATGTCAATTTTTTGAATAATTAATGATACTATTATGAACTATTCAAGTTGTAATAGCTATTTGAGTTGTAGCATCACATTAATCATATACATTTTTATGAATAAACATATTGTACATACTCACCTTACGCGCAGCATTGGAATTTCGATGCCTGGAGCCGATCGGACCTCTCTTTCTACTATGTGAGATAGACAACGAGGTGTGATCGTATTCGAATCAAAGGTTTCGAAACCTCTCTTTTTGTCGTATGAGGTAGACAAGGAGGTTCTGATGGTGTTCGAACGACAACTCATACTTATTGTTTCGAAACTACCAACCCATCTCTGTCTACTTTTCTTGATAGAAGGAGAGGTTTCGAAACTTCCGTTTCAAATTCGATCGCACGTCTTTGTCTATCTCACATGGTATAAAGAGAGGTCCGATCGACTTCAGGCATCGGAGTCCTACTATAGTTCGGCTCTGCAAACACACAATTGGTCAAAATATCTAGAAATGTCAAATGCACAAGATTAGTTGCGGAAACTTTAAAATACTAGTGTACATATTCTCAAACAGCAAATCATACCAATTTGATTTTTTAAATAGCAAATTAAAAGATATTCAACTATAAAAATTATTTTTTAAATTACTTTTTTACAATACATGAAATACATGTATACTTATGGCCTTTTCATACATCTGTTTGCCAGCAGTAGCAGGCAGCCTGCCTGCAGGAAGTCCATAAGAGTGAAAGAGACGGACCATTCTCTATACCTTTCACTCTTTTGGATTTACTGCAGCCTGCAGGCAGGCTGCCTGCCACTGCCAGCAAGCGAAGTATGAAAAGGCCTTTATATCATGAACTCTGCGGATATTAGTCCGTTCGGTAGTGAAAATCGTGCAATATGATTGGGAGGCTGGGAAATGGGAACGGTTAGGGTTGGTGGTTGAAATTTTTTCCACTTGTAACTCACGGTGCCGTGCAGTCCCATGATTGCGTTTTCCTTACTAGTTCTACGTTCAGCGTTTTATCATTAGGCATCGCAGAAAATTGCTTTTTATGCAAGCAAATTGAAAAAAAGGATCAATTGAAAAAAATCCTCAGATTTTAAGAAAATTTCCTCAAAATCTTCAGAAATCGCAGACACACAAAAATTTCCTCAGATCTGAAGAAAAATCCCCATACCTGGCAGCACTGCTGGCGATTCGACTGATCCTTGGTAATCACGAAGGTCCCGTCGTCGCGGGTCCTCGTAACCCTTCTCTCCAAGGTGGTTGCGCACGCAACCGCACCTGTTTCCCGTAGCGGTACATATGGCCTATATAACTGTTTCGCCCAGGAATTCGCAAGTCACTCAGTAGCGTAATTATTTTCTATTTCGCCCGCTTTTGAGTGTAATTCATAGATATAAAATATTTATTTTATACTGAACCGTTTCAAGTTTATCCATCGCGTCATAAGCATAATTTGTGAAATCTTGCGTTCAACTCATTGCCAAACAAAGAAAATGATTCTAAAAGATTTGTTATATTTATAAATTTATGAGCGAACCTTAATCTTTAAATCTGGACTGAGGACAGGTATAAGTATTACGTGATTGCTGAGTAATTATAACAAATTTCAGTCTTGGAATGGTAGTTTCTGTCAAGATAAAAATTCGAGATTCTTCGATTGTGTTTATTTCTTATCAGACACAAGGTCAAATCTCAAATATATTTAGTTTTGAATTTCGAAAATCTAATCATAGTTTTTAATTTATGTTAATATTATTAAAAGTTATTGGCTGTTTAGTATTAACCAGTAAAGCATGTTTCGACATTGCGGTATGACTACAAGTAGAGGAAAATCTGGAAATCATCGAAAAGTCATAGACTTCAACAGCAACACATCATCGTATTGTATCATTGTATTCTGATACTTGACATGATAAATTACGAAATTGTTTGTATTCTTTCACGTTCAAAACGAGTGAAGGAGAGTTGTTAGTTAAACTAAATTTCGACACGTCAACTGCTGTGTGTCTCCATATATCACAATACAAATACTGAGATAATAGATATCAATAATACGTGAACCGAAGATATCGAGTTGATAAATGGTAATTCATTTATTTTTTGCCATGTGACATTACAGACTATTACTATAGAGGAATCCTTTTGAGAAATAAAAATGCAGGAATTGATTCACATTGATACAATAAGTCTATATATGAATTTTTCTTTAAAAATGATAATTTTCAGTGAAAATAAAACTAATACAATATAAAATCTATAGAAATTTTTAGTCTTCTTCGTAATTTTATGATTTCACATTAAAATTATTTTTTCGGTACTAATTTGCAGCGGTAAGCACTAACATAAAACATGCATAATATTTGCAATAATTTATTAGATAGCACAGGCACACGAAAAAAAGGTCTTGCTCACCAGACGAGACAAACATGTCTATACGATTTTGGGGTCGCTGAATCCAAATCCGGGATTGGTTTGACTCGGTCAGATCGCATTTCTTTCCTATCTTCAAAAAAGTGAAAAAAATGTTTCAACTCTAATCACTTTTTTGAGGTTCGGAATGAAATGTGATATTACCGATTGAAACCAATCCTGGGCTCGGATTCAGCGACACCAAAAACGTATAGAAATGTTTGTCTCGTCTGGTGGACAAGAACTTTTTTTCATGTGCCTGTGTAAATTGAAAGATTTATTTAACTGTGCAAGAGTATTAAAAAGCAAAAATGTTTCTTAAGTTGCATAAAGCTTTCTATGATTCTTGTTATTAAAAGGGACTATTATATTGTAGATTTTATTTCCAAAATCTCAAATTTAAGATATAATACAACTTTATGTATTGAAAAGCGATTGAGGTTTTTCAAAACAATAATTGGGAGATTTTCGGCACATATTGTTAAACCACTTTTTGAATAGTATTAGGAAAAAGTTGAAGTAAGTATGTTGTTTTTTTAGAGATTAGAGTAAGTCCTAGCTGAAGAAAATAGTGTAAAGATATGCCTGGAAATTTCGCAATCATTGTTTTTGAAAACCTGACTGGTCATTTATTAATTGAAGTTGTTTCTCATATCTTAATTTTGAGATTATGAAAATGAAATCAATAAAAGAAAAATCATAAAACACCTTGTGCGAATTCAGAAACATGTGCGCGTCTTGCTAGAAATTATTTTTTTTTTTAAAGAGTTTTACATAAAATCCTAAAATTTCGAAGAAGTCTTGAAATTTACATTTTGAAACAAAAATCATTAGATTTTGAAGACTCATAAGTTTTTTAATGTTTTATGTTACGTTGTTGTTTATCATCTAAAATTGGTATTTTCAAACAAAACTCATTATAGGTCGAATAAGAATTGCAATTCTTATACCATATAAGGTTATATACTAATTGTTCCCAGGGAATCGATTGTATAAGACGAAAATCGTTAAAATTCAAGAAATTGAACTCTCAATAAATCAAAATTTTAATTTTTGTTCAACGTTCAACATTCAAATTCAACTACAAAATTCTTGGATATTAAAAAATTGAGATTTCTTGTCAGCTAAGAACCTAGTTTGACATTCACAGAATCATGCATTTTCTGAATTTTATTTGTATGACGAAATATGTACTTGATTCAATGAAATTATTGTACTGAATATCTACCATAGATAATTTATTAATTTAAAAAATGTGTTTTATATCAACCAAATGTATACAATTATTGTTGCAAATCAATAATAATGTCAGTCAGTGAAATATTAACTAAGCGAAGAAAGGTTCTTATTTGTCGTCAGAAATAAGAGATTTGTGTTCAAAAATTAGGTAGTTGATGTGATTTTAAATTCAGAAAATATTTCCTTTAAAAAGTTTCACCCAAATTTTACTATTTGTTTGTTGGAAACAAAGAAATGGGTTTTTAATATGAGAAAATACTTCAGTGATCCCAAGACGCGATATATAATGTTCAGAATAAGCCTATAAAAAAGCTGACAAAATATGAGTTTTTTCAGAGAACCCACTTCTTGATTTAAAGAAAAGAGCTAGAGAATTGTTTTAAAAACAACTTGATATATAAAAATAAACGCAACTTATGATGAAACAAATAGTTTAGTAGACCTAATTCACAAAGTTCATGATATTTTTTTCTGCAGCGATAGCTAACTGAATATGTGACGCCATCTGAAGGAAGACCCCTAAGCGGCCAAACATAAAATTTTAGAGAAGAAGCAGGAGAAGTGGCGACGGGCCGATAGAACGACATAGAACGACAATGTTTACACGCTTGTACTGAATAAATTATTAATGATGAAATTTTTTCAACTATACCATCTCAAAGAGCAAGTTCGAATCTACGTGAAACATTAAAAATCAGAGAATCGATTTTTGGCCGCTTAGGGGTCTTTCTTCAGATCGCGTCACATATATATATATATATATATATATATATATATATTTATTTAAATACAGAGATGTTCCTTTATTGTTGCAAAGTCATGCCATCTGACATTGAGACATCCTTTTCTATCTACTGTAGTGTGGTCTCACATAAGAAAATAATTCTAGGTGCATCATTATAAGCCTATATAAATTTTTCCCCTGAAATATTTTCGTCGGAGCTTAAAATAAGAACTTTCTTAGCTGTTTTCGCGAAATAGAGTCTGGGGCATTGAAAAAATATATAAGCTTTAGGAATGGTAATTGACTTTTTATTGTGATCACCATCTAATTGGAGGGTTTTCATCCTACATCGGTTCACAAACAATAATGTATTTTACTTTTACATTTTATGAAATCGAATGTACTATTCTATAATTCGTACTGATTGGATTATTGTTGCTTATGGGTGTTTCATCCACTTCATCTCGGTTCAATAAGTCAACCGCGCCGCTGTTCATGTTTATTTTCGACCGTTTTCCAATGCCATTAACGCGAGTATATATTCCACGAAAAACTTTATTATTATGCTCCAATATTGCCAAGACGTCACCAGCGGCTGTTGTTAAAACAATTCGCTCTTCGGATGGCATCGGCATAGATGCCATACGTTTTCCTCTCAGTTCAAGTGGTTTATCCTCAGGAAAAGTGTATCTTTGAAGTTGGAATACCCGGAGCTGATTTTTGTGGGGAATAAGCCTAATGAATCTAAGTTGTTCAAGTGGAAATCCGAGTATGATTGAAGAAAAAAGATTCCTGGCAGGAGGAGACCTGGCCCTGGCACGAAAAGAAGGCTCGGCAGGCGGAAGAGTTCTTTCTGGAGAATGTCTGCCAGGAGAGGAAGAAGATTCACGTCGAGGAACAGATGGAATAGGGGCGCCATTAGGTAAGCAGTCGAATTGTGAACTTGATCCTGCAAGAAGAAAGAGGATTACATTTATTTTAACTACGGTGATATATCATGAACTCATGGTAGCAAAATTGCGAGGCAAGACTTTGAGGACATTGAAAGAAGTGTTTAAATCTGTAAGTTCTTCTACTAAAACTATAAGAATTTAAAAAATTCCCTACCAGTAAATAAATTCACTGTCATTTTTCGGCTTTCTGGCGGTCTCAAAAAAATTGAAGCTGATTCAAATTTACGCGAATGAAATCCCAGGAGAAATTGGTGACACTCTGTGATGATTGTTAAGTAGCAAAAGGATTATATCAATTAGTTTCACTCACCAATAGAATTCAGAATATATACCATGGTGAAGATCAGAGTATGAACGATCCTCATTTTTTCAAAATACAGGGGGGAAAAAATAACAAAGAATTTTCAGAACAACGTAATTAATTATTATTACGATCTATCTTTGATGTATAATATTCTTATACTTATATTTTTCACCTTCTTAAGTACAGATTGTATTTAAAGTGTCTATCTGTTAGCCTTAGTTGATTTATTGAATCTAGTGATGCTTCATTCCTCGCATGTTTATTACGTTTTTGCCTTGAAAATCTTAGATCATTTGTTTGAAAAGTACAGGCCAATTAAATCTTTGCAACTGTCGCTTTAACTTTTATCATTTCTTTAAAGACTATTTTCAAATCAGTTACATCATTTTTTCGTAATTTCAAGTTTCGTAAAGCATTGTAAGCAAACGTAGTTTCTGATCGAAAACCCCAAAACACTTTTTCGAAACAAAAATCATTTTCGCGAAGTTATGAGCATTTACAATTTTAGATTTGTTTTACAAAAAATAATTTCAAACAAAGAAAAAATAATTTTCTACCAAACAATTAAATATTAAACCCAAAAATATGAAGTTTCAACGAAAAGTTAATTTTCTATAAGATAGCTTAGTTCTTACCAATTTGTTGAATTTTTAAACTCAAAAGATGAATTTTCTACGAGAATGTCAATTTTCAAACAAATATTTGTCTTTTGAACTCAAAGAAATGAGTTTTCAACAAAATAGTTGAATGCTTAACACCAAACAAAATTTCTACAAAACATTTGAATTTCCAAACACAAGACATAAATTCTTAACAAAAAAGTTAATTTCCAAACAACTAGTCCCCTTTTGGATCAAAATAAATGATTTTCTATTGAAATAATAATTAAATAATAAGATAGATGAATTTTTAAGCGAAGAATGAAACAACTTTTTACAAGACTGTTAAATTTTCCAGAAAAAGCACTCTCTACAAAGAATTGAATTTGATACACGAAAACATGAATTTTCAACGAAATATTCGAATTTTCAACCAAAGTAGTTAAATTTTCAACGCAAAAAAAAAACAAGTTTCCAACTAACTAGATGAATGTGTCTAAAAGCAAATTGAAAAAGATTACACAAAATTTTGAAATATTTTTAAAAATTTTGAAAAATAGTGTAAAAGATTTTAATGCAAAATTTTGCCACAATAGATAATTTTAGAACAAATATGAGTAAGTTCAAGAGATACTTAGAAGTTTTGAAACTATTTGAGGAATTTTGTAAGGTTTCAAGAAAATAAAAAAAATTCTTTAGGTTCATAGGAAAATTTTGTATAATTTTTTATTTTGAAAAATGAATTTTTAACTGTAAAAGATTTTAAAAAATGCAGATTTTGAAAAAATATTCCAAAACAAAACTTCCGAAGCTTTAAAAGAATTTTGAAAAGTTCCAACTAAATAAACAAATTTTCATAAAATTCCTAGGAAAATTTGAAAGATTTTAAGGGAATTCTTTCACATTTTGAATGATTTTTCAATATTTTAGGAAAAAAATTCGAGCCAGCTAAAAATGTATTTTAGAATTTTGAAGGTTTTGAATAGATTTCGAATATTCAAAAACTTGGAAGCATTTTCGAAAATTTATCAAATATTTTTTATTTCTTCCAAACTTCTAAAAGTCCTAAATACCTTTGAAAAAGGTTCGAATTTTTCTTAATATTTTTTAAAATCCTGTAAAATAACAATCTTTTCTAATTTTCTCAATAATATTATAAAATGTATATTTATCCCAGTTTAAAAACAAACTGATAGTACTTCTTGTAAGTAATTTCAATATTTTTGTTACTAAAAATTGAAAAAAATTCTTTAGAAAAAAAACCTAACGGTAGTTTAAAAGAGAATCCAGATAAATGTCAAAAATGACAATTTTGAAAGTACCATAGTCCCAAAATAATTTTAAATTGCGTTTCTGGCAGCTCACTGCCACAAAGTGACGCGAATATGTACTCTGAAAGCAATCGCCAACGAAAAAATAAAAGAATGATAATAGGGGTGCTTCAGAAAGATTTCTGAAAGCGATTTAGAATTATCATTTAAAATTTTTTGGGGACTTTGATACTTTGAAAATGGTCATTTTTGACATTTAACTGAAAATTCTTTTCGAAACTACATCCAGTTCTAATTTAAAAACTTGTGTATAGTTCCGCTACATACATTTACGTGGAAGGGTAGTTTTCGGGGAAAATTAAATAAGGGGTGAATTTTCAAGTCTTAAGTAATTAATTCAGAGTTCTAAATCACCTCCCCTAATCGTTTATTTCATTATAATAATTTTTAGTGAGTTTTCATCCACAAAATATATTCATTTAATATTATTTTGACCAAATTATGAAATTGAAATCAAGGCATCATAAAAAATGTAAAACTCACAGTAAAATTTATTTGAAAAATGATAAATTAAACAAATAGTGTTCATTTGTTTGGCGTACATCAGTTATCATATGGAAAAATATATAATCAAATAAAGACTTCGTATTTCAGACACGTGTATCATTAATATTAGTTAACCTTGAGAATCTGAGATCATTTTATAACATGAAATCTAGTTTATTTGAAGTGTTTATGAAAATGATAATTGTTATATTTAAAAAAACATAATGATGTTATGTTATTTTCAGGAATATCTGTAGAAATTGAGGTGATTAAGGGAAATTCAAATCTGAAAAACCTCAAATTAAAATATTTGACTACAAAACTTGTTCTTACCATTGGTGTTTTTTAGTTTTTGAGAAAGTTTTGTGAGTGAAATTTACTTTTACAACACATTGAAATAATTTTAGCAACAAAAAAATTTTTCACTGCATCTTGATGATGATTTTTGTTTAAAAATTCTAATTTGTAATGAAAAAAAAACTATTTAAAATCTTGAGAAATTTTAAGTTTTCTTTTTAGCTTTATGATTCTATATCAAAATCATTTTTTTAAATATTAATTTCCAGCGGAGAGCCCTAACATAAAACATGCATGATATTTTCAATAATTTATTAGATAATTTGAAAGTTTTATTTACTGCGCAAGAGTATTAAAAAGCACAAATATTTATCTATTCGCATAATGCCTAATTTTTCTCCTAAAATATTGTCGTCGGAGAATAAAAAACTTTTTTATCTGTTTTCGCAAAATTTTACTTATACATTTTCTTGAATTGAATTATGTTTGTGGAGGATTTTGGTTTACATGTTGTTTAGATGTGATATTCTAAA
>CAKNYM010048286.1:156320-173687 GCA_932195095.1 Andricus curvator
ATGCACAAGACAGAGATGTGTGGCGGTCTCGGGTAGATGAGGCAATGGACTTTCGAGTTCGAACTGCTAATCTATAATAATAATAATAATTTCCAGTTTCAAGCACTAACATGAAACATGCATAATATTTCCAATTATTTATTATATAATTTGAAAGTTTTTATTTCCCTATGCAGGAGTATTAAAAACCAAAAATGTTTCTCGAATCGCATAATGCTTTCTATGAGTTGAGTTATTAGGGATTATTATATTCTGGATTTAAAATCCAAAATTTCAAATTCAAGATCTAAGACAAGTTTAAGTCATTAAAAACCAAAGAGGTTTTCCAACGAAAATGATTGCGAGATTTTGTATACATACATATCGTTACATTAAAATTTTAGATAGAATTAAGAAAAAGTCGAAGGAAAAACTTTTTTTTATTTATAGTTTAAAATAAGTCCTAGCTAAAGAGAGTAGTGTAACGATATGTCTGAAAATCTAGCAAACATTGTTTTTGAAAAGCTGATTGGCTTTTCATGAATTTAAGTTGTTTTATATCTTAAATTTGAAATTTTGAAAATTAAATCTACAATACCGCTGCGAAGTAGTTTGTACGTATTCACTATGGGTGAATTTATTTGTGCTCATTTTATGAGCATTTTGCTTCCTTATAAGTATCAAATAAATTTGCTTCCTCATAGAGGGAGGTAGTTGCATGTAAAGTTTTATACAGTCTTTTTTTCGATTCGTAAACATTTATGTAATTTTCTATACAAATATACTCTGTAAATTTAATTTGAATTAACAGAAAAAAAAACAGAAAATTAAAAAAACAGAAAAGGGCAGAGAAAGATATAGATAGACGTATAAAATAATTTTAGATTATACCATCAAACGTTCTTCTAATTATCAATATTTATTGATACAGAAAGACTTTCGAAAAAATTCTGATAGTAAAACGATATTCTTAATATTTAATACAACATTTTACTTATGAATGAAAAATTAAAAAATGTTTGTATGGAGATAGCTGTTATCATTTTATCGGGTATATCAATTCGAATTTCTCAAATGTAGTTCAAAAATTTTAATCTCATAAAGCTTCGTTTTTCATATTTTCTAATTTTAGAAAGTGTACAAAAATGTTTGGTTAATTGAGGTTTGTCATTTTGGTTATTTTTATTTGCGATTGTTTTATCAGTATATTTTTGAGTTTTCAATGTTCTATCGCTATCCAAATTTAAGAGCAGAAAATATTATATTTGAAAAACTTGAAAGCAGCCTGATATGTCATCTTGTGGAATCTATGCAGCAGCTTTTTTAACGTCAGTAGTACTTGGAAAAAATCCTTCAATTATAAATTATTCTGATATAACTCTACTAAGAAAACATTTTGTTGGACTAATTGAGGAAAATATATTACTAGACTTCCCTGAAGTTACTCAACATTCACTTTTTGATTGATAAATTCTTTCTTCCTTTTCAATTTTTATTTATCTAATTTTTTTTAAGTAGTTTAATTGCATGATTATATGAATTATAAATAAACACTGACTAATATTACGGAATTTTCTGTAAAAATAACGGATAAGGTATAGCGGTAGCGCTAGTATTACACAATTTTGCATAACGCTACTCATGAACGAGCTGGAAAAGTGGTTAATCTTAAGGAAAATTCCGTAAAGGTAGAAAGTTCGTTTAATTAATTCAATTAACCTGGATATTAATATTGGAGCTATAAATCAACCAAATTTCATTATGGTAGCTCTTTTACTTTTCGAGATTTGGTGAACAGAAAAAAGTTACAAACACACACATACACACACACGGACATTTTTTTTTTAATTTCATTTTCGAGCTCCTGGGTTCGAATTATATCGAAATATAAATAATATAAATAAATATAATATATATAATATAATATATTATATATATAACATAATATAATATAAATAAATAAATTAGTTTTTGCAATCAACAATAATGTAAGAAAACCCTTACTTAGAAGTACTAAAGATAAAATTAAATAATTATAAGCCTATATTAATTTTTCTCCTGAAATATTTTCATCGCAGAGTAAAAAAAAACTTCCTTATGTATACCATTAAACCATTTCCCTTTCAGGGTAGGCGTGACACTACCCAATCTGGGTAGTGTTTCTAGGTGGATAGTTCCTTGTAGTAAATAAACTACAAGTGTGGGCTGACCACACCCACGATATGCCAACAGCACGCAGTATTTTCGAATGGTCACCCATCCAAGTACTAACCGCGCCCAACGCTGCTTAACTTCAGTGATCTGCGAGAACTGGGTTTTTCAGCGTGGTATGGCCGTTGGCTTCCGCAAAATAGAGTCTGGGGCATTGAAAAAATATATAAGCCTTAAGAATGATAATACATTGACATTTATTGTGATTATCAGTTATTTCTAGGATTTTGATCCAACATCGGATTACGAACAGTGATGTATTTAACCTTTGCATTTCCTTAAATTTAATTATAGTGTAGAGGATTCTGGTTTAAATATCGTTTACATGTACTATTCTATAATTCTTACTGATTGGATAATAGTTGCCCATGGGAGTTTCATCTATTTCATCTTGGCTCAATAAACCAACAGCGCCAGTGTTTATATTTATTTTCGCCCGTTTTCCAACGCGGTTAACACGAGTATATATTCCACGAAGAATTGTATTATTACGCATCAATATTGCCAAGACGTCACCAGTGGATGTTGTTAAAACAATTTGCTCTTCGGTTGGCATAGGCACTAATGCACCACGTGCTACTCTCAATTCAAGTGGTGTACCCTCAGGAAAAGTGTATCTTCGAATTTCAAACACCCGGTGCGGCTTCCTGAAGGGAATGAGCCGAATAAAACAAAGGTCTTCCAGTGAATATCTGAGTACGAGAGAAGGAGGATACCTGGCAGGAGGAGACCCGGACCTGACAGCAGGATATCTGGCATGAGGAGACCTGGATCTGGCAGGAGGATATCTGGCATGAGGAGATCTGGTCCTCTCACGAAGACAAGCCTCAGCAGGAAGAACAGTTCTTTCTGGAGAATGTCTGCCAGGAGAAGAAGAAGATTCACGACGAGGAGCAGATGGAATAGGGGCGCCATTAGGTAAGCAGTCGAATTGTGAACTTAATTCTGCAAGAAGAAAAAGGATGAAATTTATTTTAACTACGTTGGTATATCATAAATTAGGTTGGTATTTCATGAACACCTTGTTACAAAATTGCAAGGCAAGACTTTGAGGACATTGGGTAAAGTGTTTACAGCTGTAGGTTCTTATACTAAAACTATAAGGATTAAAGAAGTTCCCTGCCAGTAAGTAAATTCACTCTAATTTTTCAGCTCTATCCCGGACTCAAAAAAATTCAAGCTCGTTTAAATTCACGCGAATGAAGTCCCAGTCACTGTTGATTGCAATTTTTAATGAAATTTCAGTTCCTTAACCGAAGAGGTGGAAGGGTTGACTTTCCAAAATAGGAGAAATTGGTGTCACTTTGTCATGACTGTTAACTAGCAAAAGAATTATACTAATTCATGTTACTTACCGAAAGAATTCAGAACATAGACCATGGTGAAGATCAGAGTATGAACGATCCTCATTTTTCCAAAATACAGGGAAAAAAACAATAACAAAGAATTTTCAGAACAGCGTTATTAATTATTCTTACGATGATTCTTGTATATACACTATTCTCAGATACTTATATTTCTCACCTTCTTGAGTACAGATTGTATTTAAAGTGCTTATCTGTTAGCCTTACTTGATTTATTGAATCTAGTAGTGTTTAATTCCTCGCACGTTTATTACGTTTGTGCCTTGAGAAGCTTAAATAATTAATTTGAACAGTAAATGCTAATTAAAGTCTCTGCAACTGTCGCTTTAACTTTTATAATTTGTTTAAATACCATTTCTATATCAGTTACATTGTTTTTCCATAATTTAAAACCTTGCAAAGCATTGTAAGGAAACTTAGGGTCGGATCGAAAAACAGAAAACACCTTTTCGAAACAAAAATCATTTTCGCCAAGTTATGAACATTTAAAATTTTAGAGTTGTTTTATAAAAAATAATTGCAGAATTCACAGTCGATACTATATCGAATTCAATTTGAAACGCTTTAAATTTCTAAGATCTTTAAATCATAATATATTACACTGTCTACAAAATACATGAATTGGAAACAAAATAGTTAAATCCTTAATTAAAAAGATCAATTTCCAAACAAACAAAAATTAATTTTCTACAAAACAGTTGGATTTCTAACCCAAAAATATGAAATTTCAACAAAAAGTTAATTATAGATTTAATACTTTCACGATGATTCATTATAGTAAATTTAAACTTTAAATATTTTTCGCGTTTCAATCGTGTGCGAAACTATGAATGTTGCCGACGTTTCATGAACATTGCAGTTCACGTCTTCAGGGCTGACGTGAAACTGAAGTTTCAGGTTATGTTGTTCTTATATATGTATTCTCTACAATGCCTGTGATTGGTTAGAGCGCCCCATGGTGGGGGCTGACCACACGCCCAAAACTGTTTGGACTTCATCAGAAAAATACAACAGATTCACATTCAACTCCAAGACATGCTAGTGAGTTTCGACGCAGTATCTCTCTTCACAAAAGTACCAAGCTCTGATACAATCGATATTATTAAATCCTTTGCAAACTTCCTCTCCAATCTCACACCTTTAAAAGAACACTGCCTCAGTAATACCTATTTCTCTTTCAATAACCAATTCTACGAACAAACCTCAGGAGCAGCAATGGAATCTCCAATCTCACATGTAATAGCCAAGATTTTTATGGAAAATCTAGAATCTAAAATCTTTAACAAAACCAAGCTTAAACCGGCATTTTGGTGCCGTTACGTTGACGAGACGTTCGTCATCTGGAGACATGGACTAGATGAACTACAGAAATTCTTCGATTTCATCAATCAAATACACCCTAATATCCAGTTCAGTATGGAAATTGAACAATACAAAAGATCCGATAACACATTAGGACATGAGGTTTATAGAAAACCAACGCATACAAACAGATACCAACATGCCTCCTCCCAGCACCACCCATCTCAAAAGCAATCGGTCATCAACTCCCTTGTATACAGAGCTGTCTCCATTGCAGATAATGAAAACTTACAAAAGGAACTACAAAATGTTAAACAAATCCTATTACAAAACGATTACACAAACAAACAAATTAATAAAGCAATAAAAAGATACACTCAAAAAGACAAGTCAACACAACCTACTAAAGAGAGAGAGAGAGAGAGAAACGACCACCATCCTACCCTACATTCAAGGTATCACAGAACATATAGGAAGAATTCTCAACAAACACAACATCCAAACTATATTTAAGCCACCTACGAAAATAGAACAACTTCTAAATAACCCTAAAGATAAAAAGGAACCTCTCAGTCATTTGGGAGTATATAAAATCCCTTGTTCTTGTGGCAAAATCTATCTTGGAGAAACCGGGAGACATAGAATTTTGTGTTGACAAGACAACCGTCATCGCAAAAACGTGCAATAAATTTCCAAGAAAACATAGAGAAGCAATCGAAATTTTAAAACAGCCTAATAACATCAATAGGGACAATGGATATAATACCAATCTGATTTGGATTTCCGGTATCCCTGGTTTTTTTTAAAAAAACTTGATTGGCGAATCAAGTTCGAACAGCCACCACCATGGGGCGCTCTGACCAATCACAGGCATCGTAGAGAATACATATATAAGAACAACATAACCTGAAACTTTAGTTTCAGGTCAGCCCTGAAGAAGTGAACTGCAATGTTCACGAGACGTGGGCAATATTCATAGTTTCGCACACGACTGAAACCCGAAAAATGTTTAAAATTAAAAATTTTAATTTATTTAAAAAGTTAATTCTCCGTAACATAGCTGAGTTTTGACCGAATCGTTGAATTTTTAAGCCCAAAAGATGAATTTTCAACAAGAAAGTTAATTTTTAAACAAATGTTTGAATTTTTAACCCAAAGAAATTAATTTTCAACAAAATATTTGAATGTTTAACACCAAACAAAAATTCTAAAAAACGTTTGAATAGTAAAATTTTCTACTAAAATAATTGAACGTAGAGGACAAATTTTCCGGTAAAAAAAGAAGAGCATTCAACAAAGCAGTCGGATTTTCAAATAAAAAAGATGAGTTCTCAACAAAAAAGCTTTAACCAAAATAGATAGATTTTCAAGGAAAAGATAAAACAATTTTTACAAAACAATTGAATTTTAAAACTGAAAATATGAAGTTTTAGTAAAAATTTAATTTTCGTTTGAATAGCTGAATTTTTAAAAAACTGTTGAATTTTAAACGACAAAAAAAAAAAGAATTTTGTACAAACAATTCAATTTTCTACCCGAAAACATGATTTTTGAACCAAATAGTTGAATTTCGAACCAAAATTATCAAATATTCAACGCAAAAAAACGAGTTTTCTACTCTTTAGTTGAATGTGTTGGCAAAAAAAAAGGAAATTATGAAGTAAAATAGCTGAATGTTCAAACCAAAAAAAAAACGTTTAACAGTTTATCCCATGTCTCATAATCATAATTTGTGAAATCTTGCCTTCAACTCATTGCCAAACATAGAAAATGATTCTAAAAGATTTGTTATATTTATATTGCTGGGTAATCATAACAAATTTCAATCTTGAAATAGACATTTTTGTGAAGACCAAAATTCGAGATTCGTCGATTGTGTTTATTTCTTATCAGACTCAAGGTTAAATCTCAGATATATTCAGTTTTGAATTTCGAAAATCTAACCATAATTTTTAATTTATGATAATAGTATTAAGAGTTTTTGGGTTTTAGTATTAACCAGTAAAGCCTTTGTCGACATTGCAGTATGACTGCAAGTAGTGGAAAATCTGGAAATCATGGAAAAATCATAGGCTACAATAGCAAAAGGCTATTTGTATTGTATCATTGTATTCTGATACTTGACATGATAAATTACGAAATTTTTTGTCTTCTTTCACGTTCAAAACGAGTGAAGGAGAGTTGTTAGTTAAACTAAATATCGACACGTCAACTGCTGTATGTCTCCATATTTCACAATACAAATACTGAGATAATAGATATCAATAATACGTGCACCAAAGATTTCGAGTTGATAAATGGTAATTCACTTATTTTTTGCCATGTGACATTACAAACTATCACTATAGAGGAATCCTTTTCAGAAATAAAAATGCAGGAATTGATTCACATTGATACAATAAATCTTTATATGAATTTTTGTTTGAAAATGCTAATTTGTGGTGAAAATGAAACTAATACAATATAAAATCTTTAGAAATTTTCGTTCTTCTTCGTAATTTTATGATTTCACATTAAAATTATTTTTTCAGTACTAATTTCCAGCGGAAAGCACTAACATAAAACATGCCTAATATTTGCAATAATTTATTAGATAGCACAGGCACACGAAAAAAAGATCTTGCTCACCAGACGAGACAAACATGTCTATACGTCTTTGGGGTCGCTGAATCCGAATCCGGCATTGGTTTGACTCGGTCAGATCGCATTTCTTTCCTAACTTCAAAAAAGTGAAAAAAATGTTTCAACTCTAATCACTTTTTTGAGGTTCGGAATGAAATGTGATATTACCGATTGAAACCAATCCTGGGTTTGGATTCGGTGACACCAAAAACATATAGAAATGTTTGTCTCGTCTGGTGGACAAGAACTTTTTTTCATGTGCCTGTGTAAATTGAAAGATTTATTTAACTGTGCAAGAGTATTAAAAAGCAAAAATGTTTCTTAAGTTGCATAAAGCTTTCTATTATTTTTGTTATTAAAAGGGACTATTATATTGTAGATTTGATTTCCAAAATTTCAAATTTAAGATATAAGATAACTTTATGTATTGAAAAGCGATTGAGGTTTTTCAACAACAATAATTGGGAGATTTTCGGCACATATTGTTAAACCACTTTTTGAATAGGATTAAGAAAAAGTTAAAGTAAGTATGTTGTTTTTTTATAGATTAGAGTAAGTCCTAGCTGAAGAAAATAGTGTAAAGATATGTCTGGAAATTTCGCAATCATTGTTTTTGAAAACCTGACTGGTCATTTATTAATGGAAGTTGTTTCTCATATCTTAATTTTGAGATTATGAAAACGAAATCAATAAAAGAAAAATCATAAAACACCTTGTTAGAATTCAGAAACATGTGCGCGTCTTGCTAGAAATTATTATTTTTTTTTAAAGAGTTTTACATAAAATCCTAAAGTTTCGGAGAAGTCTTGAAATTGACATTTTGAAACAAAAATCATTAGATTTTGAAGACTCATAAGTTTTTGAATGTTTTACGTTACGTTGTTGTTTATCATCTAAAATTGGTATTTTCAAACAAAACTCATTATAGGTCGAACAAGAATTGCAATTCTTATACCAAGTCAGGTTATATACTAATTTTTCCCAGGGAATCGATTGTATAAGACGAAAATCGTTAAAATTCAAGAAATTGAACTCTCAATAAATCAAAATTTTAATTTTTGTTCAACGTTCAACTTTCAAATTCAACTACAAAATTCTTGGAAATTAAAAAAATTGAGATTTCTTGTCAGCTAAGAACCTAGTTTGACATTCACAGAATCATGCATTTTCTGAATTTTATTTGTATGACGAAAAATGTACTTGATTCAAAGAAATTATTGTACAATGTGTTTTATATCAACCAAATGTATACAATTATTGTTGCAAATCAATAATAATGTCAGTCAGTGAAATATTAACTAAGCGAAGAAAGGTTCTTATTTGTCGTCAGAAATAAGAGATTTGTGTTCAAAAATTAGGTAGTTGATGTGATTTTAAATTCAGAAAATATTTCCTTTAAAAAGTTTCACCCAAATTTTACTATTTGTTTCTTGGAAACAAAGAAATGGGTTTTGATTATGAGAAAATACTTCAGTGATCCCAAGACGCGATATATGTATAATGTTCAGAATAAGCGTACAAAAAAGCTGACAAAATATGACTTTTTTTCGAAGAACCCACTTATTGATTTAAAGAAAACAGCTAGAGAATTGTTTTAAAGACAACTTGATATATAAAAATAAACGCAACTTATGATGAAACAAACAGTTTCGTAGACCTAATTCACAAAGTTCATGATATTTTTTTCTGCAGCGATAGCTAACTGAATATGTGACGCGATCTGAAGAAAGACCCCTAAGCGGCCAAACATACAATTTTAGAGAAGAAGCAGGAGAAGTGGCGACGGGCCGACAAAACGAAATAGAACGACAATGTTTACACGCTTGTACTGAATAAATTATTAATGATGGAATTTTTTTAACTATACCATCTTAAAGAGCAAGTTCGAATCTACGTAAAACATTAAAAATCAGAGAATCGATTTTTGGCCGCTTAGGGGTCTTTCTTCAGATCGCTTACATATATATATATATATTTATTTGAATACAAAGATGTTCCTTTATTGTTGCCAACTCATGCCATCTGACATTCTTTTCTATATACTATAGTGTGGTCTCACATAAGAAAATAATTTTAGGTGCATCATTATAAGCCTATATAAAATTTTCCCCTGAAACATTTTCTGTAAAATTTTGATCCTACATCGGTTCACAAACAATAATGTATTTTACTTTTACATTTTATGAAATTGAATCATGGTTTAGAGGATTTTGGTTTAAATATCGTTTACATGTACTATTCTATAATTCGTACTGATTGGATTATTGTTGCTTATGGGAGTTTCATCCACTTCATCTCGGTTCAATAAGTCAACCGCGCCGCTGTTCATGTTTATTTTGGACCGTTTTCCAATGCCATTAACGCGAGTATATATTCCACGAAAAACTTTATTATTACGCTCCAATATTGCCAAGACGTCACCAGCGGATGTTGTTAAAACAATTCGCTCTTCGGATGGCATCGGCATAGATGCCATACGTTTTCCTCTCAGTTCAAGTGGTTTATCCTTAGGAAAAGTGTATCTTTGAAGTTGGAATACCCGGAGCTGATTTTTGTGGGGAATAAGCCTGATGAATCTAAGTTGTTCAAGTGGAAATCCGAGTATGATTGAAGGAAAAAGATGCCTGGCAGGAGGAGACTTCGACCTGGCACGAAGAGAAGGCTCGGCAGGCGGAAGAGTTCTTTCTGGAGAACGTCTGCCAGGAGAAGAAGAAGATTCACGGCGAGGAACAGATGGAATAGGGGCGCCATTAGGTAAGCAGTCGAATTGTGAACTTGATCCTGCAAGAAGAAAGAGGATTAAATTTATTTTAACTACGGTGATATATCATGAACTCATGGTAGCAGAATTGCGAGGCAAGACTTTGAGGACATTGGGAGAAGTGTTTAAAGCTGTAAGTTCTTCTAATAAAACTGTAAGAATTTAAAAAATTTCCTACCAGCAAATAAATTCACTGTCATTTTTCGGCTTTCTCTCGGTCTCAACCAAATTTAAGCTAAGTTCAATCCACGCGAATTAAATCCGAGGCAATGTAAATTGCATTTCAGTTTTTAACCGAAAAAGGTGAAAAGGTGACTTTTCAAAATAGGAGCAATTGGTGACACTCTGTGACAACTCTTCAGTAGCGAAGGGATTATATTTATTCATTATACTTACCAATAGAATTCAGTATAACGAATATGCTGAAGATCACAATGTGAACGATCCTCATTTTTTCAAAATACAGGAAAAAAAGAATAATAAAGAATTTTCAGAACAGCGTAATCAATTATTATTGCGATGTTTCGTGCATATGTACTTTTCTGTAATACTTATATCTTTCACTTTCTTGAGCATAGATTGTAAAGAGCTTATCTCTAAGCATCACATGATTTATTACATCCAGTGATGTTTAATTCCCCGCACTTTTATTACGTTTTCACCTTAAGAAACTCAGATAATATTTTTGAAAAGTAAATGCTAATTAAAGTCTCTTCAACTCTCGCATTAACTTTTGTAATATTTTCAAAGACCATTTTTTAATCAGTTGCATCATTTTTTAATATATTCTAACTTTTTTCAGCATTATACGCAGACTTAGGGTCCGATCGAAAAACCCAGAACACCGTTTCGAGAAAGAAGTCATTTTTGCGAGCATTACAAATTTTAGAGTTGTTTTACAAAAAATAATTTCAGATCTCACAGCCCAAAATTTTTTCAAACTTGGGGAAATAGGGTGATATTTCACGAAAATATTAATGTAAAATGAGTGTCAATTTTTCAAAAATAAAATTAACATAGGTACTGTATTTAGTTCAATTTGAAACGCTTTAAATTTCCAAGATTTCAAATCGTAATATATTGCATTTTCAACAAAATAGATGAATATTCAACAAAATACATTAATTTTAAACAAAATAGTAGAATCGTTCCCTAAAAAAGGTCAAATTTCAAACAAAGAACAAATAATTTTCTAAAAAACAATTTATTTTCAACCCAAAACTATGAAGTATTAAGAAAAGGTTAATTCTTTATAAAATAGCTGGTTTTTTACCAAATTTTTAAATTTTCAAACCAAAAAGATGAATTTTCAACAAGTTGATTTTCAATTAAATAGTAGATCCATGATAGTTGAATTTGGTACCCAAAGAAAAGAATTTTTAACAAAATAATTGAATGTTTCACCCAAAAAAACAATTCTAGAAAACATTTGAATTTTTAAACAGAAAAAATGAATTCTAACAATAAAGTTAATTTTCAAACGTATGGTCCAATTTCACTGGTCAACAATATATGACCTATGTCTTCATGGAATGAGATTTATCATATCCAGAGTAGTTTTCTGTGCTGAATCCATATCCACAAAAATATCCATTTACCAAATATTTTATTTTCTATATAATAACCATATTCTATGGTTGACCCAAACAAATTTTGTTAATTCAACCAAGTCGTTTTTTGTGTTTACTAAGTTTGAACAAAGATTTACAACTCGATCCTTGATATAAATTCAGCAATTGCAAACTTCAGTTTGCAAATGCGACTACATTAAAACTTAAAAATAAAATTGAAACTGGTTTAATTTATTAATATTTAAAAACTGAATAAAAATACAAATTTGTTCCAATATTTAAGAGAAATAACATGGTTATGTGCGTTTCTTGGTTCTACTCCGGCTGTAAAAACCTTCTCGGCATATATTATACAGTCTGTGCGTTGTTTCTCAATAAATGCTGGCCAGAAACCGGAAACTACTAACACCGTTTTATATCTTAAAACCTGAGACAATCTATTGTAAAAATATATTATTCATGAGATAAAAAGAAATGATCCGGCAGTAAAGACAAATTTTCTATGTTCGAAAACGTGAAATGAGCGAATTTGTTCGGGAAGTTTGGGTACATTTGCGACTTTCAAGAAACTACCGTTCCAAAGTTTATCTTTCGCATCATAATCATAATTTGTGAAACTTTGCGTTAAACTCATCGCGGAACCTAGAAAATAATTCCAAACAATTTGTAGAGCTTATAAAATTCGAGATTCGTCACTCGCGTTCACTTCGTATCAGATACAAGGCCAGATCTCAAACATACTCATTTTCGAATTTGGAAAATCTTATTATAATCTTTAATTTATTATAATATTATTAAGAGTCATTCGCTGTTTAATATTACCCATGAAAGCATTTCTCGACATTACAGAGAACTTTAGAATTTAAAAATTTTCGAATGAATTCTGTTGCGCCTACGCAATTTAACTGATGCCATTGGACGTTAAGACATTGTTTCCTATCTACTGTAGTATGGTCTAACATAAGAGAGTCATTTTAAGTACATTATTATAAGCCTATAATAATTTTTCCCCTGAAATATTTTCATCGGAGAACAAAAAAAACTTTTTTATCTTGATCCGACATCGGATCACAAACAGTGATGTATTTAACTTTTACATTTTCTTAAATGTCATTATAGTGTGGAGGATGTTGATTTACAGTTTGTTTAAATTTGATAATCTATAATTCTTATTGATTCGATTATGTTTGCCTATGCGAGCTTCATCTATTTCGTCTTGGCTCAATAAGCCATCAGCGCCGGTGTTTATATTTATTTTCGCCCGCTTTTCAACGCCATCAATAATCAGTATTGACAAGACGTCACCAGTGGATGTTGTTAAAACAATTTGCTCATCGGTTGGCAAAGGTACTAATGCACCACGTGCTAATCTCACTTCAAGTGGTGTACCCTTAGGAAAAGTGTATTTTCGAATTTCAAACACCAGGTGCGGTTTCCTGAGGAGAGTAAGCCGAATAACACTAAGGTCTTCATGTGCACATCTGAGTATGAGAGGAGGATACCTGGCAGGAGGAGACCCGGACCTGGCAGGAAGATAGCTGGCATGAGGAGACCTGAACCTCTCACGAAGAGAAGGCTCGGCAGGAGGAAGAGTTCTTTCTGGAGAATGTCTGCCAGGAGAAGAAGAAGATTCACGACGAGGAACAGATGGAATAGAAGGGCCATTGGGTAAGCAGTCGGATTGTGAACTTAATTCTGCAAGAAGAAACTCCTTGTGGCAAAATTGCCAGGCAAGACTTTGAGGGCATTGGGTCAAGTGTTCAGAGCTGTAAGTTTTTCTACTAAAACTATAAGAATTTAAAAAATTCCCTACCAGTAAATAAATTCACTGTCATTTTTCGGCTTTCTGGCGGTCTCAAAAAAATTGAAGCTGATTCAAATTTACGCGAATGAAATCCCAGGCATTTTAAATAGCAATTTTAAATACAATTTCATTTCTTTAACCGGAAAAGGTGAAATGGTGACTTTCCAAAATAGGAGAAATTGGTGACACTCTGTGATGATTGTTAAGTAGCAAAAGGATTATATCAATTAGTTTCACTCACCAATAGAATTCAGAATATATACCATGGTGAAGATCAGAGTATGAACGATCCTCATTTTTTCATAATACAGGGGGAAAAAATAACAAAGAATTTTCAGAACAGCGTAATTAATTATTATTACGATCTATCTTTGATGTATAATATTCTTATACTTATATTTTTCACCTTCTTGAGTACAGATTGTATTTAAAGTGTCTATCTGTTAGCCTTAGTTGATTTATTGAATCTAGTGATGCTTCATTCCTCGCATGTTTGTTACGTTTTTGTCTTGAAAATCTTAGATCATTTGTTTGAAAAGTACAGGCCAATTAAATCTTTGCAACTGTCGCTTTAACTTTCATCATTTCTTTAAAGACTATTTTCGAATCAGTTACATCATTTTTTCGTAATTTCAAGCTTCGTAAAGCATTGTAAGCAAACGTAGTGTCTGATCGAAAACCCCAAAACACTTTTTCGAAACAAAAATCATTTTCGCGAAGTTATGAGCATTTACAATTTTAGATTTGTTTTACAAAAAATAATTTCAAACAAAGAAAAAATAATTTTCTACCAAACAATTAAATATTAAACCCAAAAATATGAAGTTTCAACGAAAAGTTAATTTTCTATAAGATAGCTTAGTTCTTACCAATTTGTTGAATTTTTAAACTCAAAAGATGAATTTTCTACGAGAATGTCAATTTTCAAACAAATATTTGTCTTTTGAACTCAAAGAAATGAGTTTTCAACAAAATAGTTGAATGCTTAACACCAAACAAAATTTCTACAAAACATTTGAATTTCCAAACACAAGACATAAATTCTTAACAAAAAAGTTAATTTCCAAACAACTAGTCCCCTTTTGGATCAAAATATATGATTTTCTATTAAAATAATAATTAAATAATAAGATAGATGAATTTTTAAGCGAAGAATGAAACAATTTTTTACAAGACTGTTAAATTTTCCAGAAAAAAACACTCTCTACAAAGAATTGAATTTGATACCCGAAAACATGAATTTTCAACGAAATATTCGAATTTTCAACCAAAGTAGTTAAATTTTCAACGCAAAAAAAAATCAAGTTTCCAACTAACTAGATGAATGTGTCTAAAAGCAAATTGAAAAAGATTACAAAAAATTATGAAAAATAGTGTAAAAGATTTTAATGCAAAATTTTGCCACAATACATAATTTTAGAACAAATATGAGTAAGTTCAAGAGATATTCAGAAGTTTTGAAACAATTCAAAATGATAAAAACTTATAAGATGTTTGAGGAATTTTGTAAGGTTTCAAGACAATAAAAAAAAATTTTTAGGTTCATAAGAAAATTTTGTATAATTTTTTATTTTGAAAAAAGAATTTTGAACTGTAAAAGATTTAAAACAATGCAGATTTTGAAAAAATATTCCAAACCAAAACTTCCGAAGCTTTAAAAGAATTTTGAGAAGTTCCAACTAAATAAACAAATTTTCACAAAATTCCTACGAAAATTTGAAAGATTTTAAGGGAATTCTTTCACATTTTGAATGATTTTTCAAAATTTTAGGAAAAAAATTCGAGCCAGTTAAAAATATATTTTAGAATTTTGAAGGTTTTGAATAGATTTAGAATATTCAAAAACTTGGAAGCATTTCCGAAAATTTATCAAATATTTTTTATTTCTTCAAAACTTCTAAAAGTCCTAAATACCTTTTAAAAAGGTTCGAATTTTTCTTAATATTTTGTAAAATCCTGTAAAATAACAATCTTTTCTAATTTTGTCAAGAATATTATAAAATTTATATTTATCCCAGTTTAAAAACAAACTGATAGTACATCTTGTAAGTAATTTCAATATTTGTGTTACTAAAAATTGAAAAAAAATTCTTTAGAACAAAAACCTAACGGTAGTTTAAAAAAGAATCCAGATAAATGTCAAAAATGACAATTTTGAAAGTACCATAGTCCCAAAACAATTTTAAATTGCGTTTCTGGCAGCTCACTGCCACAAAGTGACGCGAATATGTACTCTGAAAGCAATCGCCAACGAAAAAATAAAAGAATGATAATAGGGGTGCTTCAGAAAGATTTCTGAAAGCGATTTAGAATTATCATTTACAATTTTTTGGGGACTTTGATACTTTGAAAATGGTCATTTTTGACATTTAACTGAAAATTCTTTTCGAAACTACATCCAGGTCTAATTTAAAAACTTGTGTATAGTTCCGCTACATACATTTACGTGGAAGGGTAGTTTTCGGGGAAAATTAAATAAGGGGTGAATTTTCAAGTCTTAAGTAATTAATTCAGAGTTCTAAATCACCTTTACGTTGTTTAAGGTTGATTTCACACTTTGAGAACATTTTTGATCACGAGGGGTAGGTATGTATGACTTAGGGGTAGTTTTTTTGGGACACGTTATACATGTTTTCGGAGAGCAAAAAAAAAAGGAAAAAAATCTCCCCTAATCGTTTATTTCATTATAATAATTTTTAGTGAGTTTTCATCCACAAAATATATTCATTTAATATTATTTTGACCAAATTATGAAATTGAAATGAAGGCATCATAAAAAATGTAAAACTCACAGTAAAATTTATTTGAAAAATGATAAATTAAACAAATAGTGTTCATTTGTTTTTGTCGTACATCAGTTATCATATGGAAAAATATATAATCAAATAAAGACTTCGTATTTCAGACACGTGTATCATTAATATTAGTTAACCTTGAAAATTTTGGGATCATTTTATAACATGAAATCTAGTTTATTTGAATTGTTTATGAAAATGATAATTGTTATATTTTAAAAAACATAATGATGTTATGTTATTTTCAGGAATATCTGTAGAAATTGAGGTGATTAAGGGAAATTCAAATCTGAAAAACCTGAAATTAAAATATTTGACCACAAAACTTGTTCTTACCATTGGTGTTTTTTAGTTTTTGAGAAAGTTTTGTGAGTGAAATTTACTTTTACAACACATTGAAATAATTTTAGCAACAAAAAAATTTTTCACTGCATCTTGATGATGATTTTTGTTTAAAAATTCTAATTTGCAATGAAAAAAAAACTATTTAAAATCTTGAGAAATTTTAAGTTTTCTTTTTAGCTTTATGATTCTATATCAAAATCATTTTTTTAAATATTAATTTCCAGCGGAGAGCCCCAACATAAAACATGCATGATATTTTCAATAATTTATTAGATAATTTGAAAGTTTCATTTACTGCGCAAGAGTATTAAAAAGCATTAATATTTATCTATTCGCATAATGCCTAGTACGATTTTCAAGAAAGCTTAAGATGAAAAAGATAGCTTAATAGACCTAATTAACTAAGTGCGTGATATTTTGTATGCAGCAATTGCTAACTGAATATACAGTCTTCATTTGAATACAAAAATATTCCTTTATCGCTGCAAACTGATGTCATTTGACGTTGAGACATTATTTCCTATCTAGTGCAGTATGGTCTTACATAAGAAAGTAATTTTGAGTATATGATGATAAGCCTATATTAATTTGTCTCCTAAAATATTGTCGTCGG
>CAKNYM010048286.1:188687-233587 GCA_932195095.1 Andricus curvator
GTTGGAAAATGATTCCATTTGACGTTGTGCTATTATTTCCTATCCACTGTAGTATTGTATTTTTCTCCTGAAACATTTTCAGGCGGGAATTTAAAAAAAAAACTTTTTTATTAGTTTCCGAAAAATTGATTCTGAAGAACTGAAGAAATATTAGGATCTTAAGAATGATAATACATTGACTTTATATTGTAATTACCAGTTATTTTCAGGATTTTGATCCGATATCGGATTACAAAGAATAATGTATTCTACTTTTGCATTTTCTTGAATTGAATCATAGTGTTAAGGATTTTAGTTCACATTTTGTTTACATTTAATATTCTAAAATTCTGAAAGATTTTATAATTGTGCCTGTGAGAATTTCTTCCCTTTCAGCTTGGTTCAATATGTTAACTGCACCGCTGTTCATTTTTATTTTCGACCTTGTTCAAACGCCATCAACACGAGTATATATTCCACGGAGAAATGTCTTATTACGCTTCAGTATTGCCAAGACGTCACCAGTGGATGTTGTTAAAACCTTTCGCTCTTCAGATGGCATAGGCATATATGCACGATTTGCTCCTCTTAATTCAAGTGGTTTATCCTCAGGAAAAGTGTATCTTCGAATTTCAAATACCTTGTGCGGATTCCTGAGGGGAATGAGCCGAATAAAACTAAGGTCCTCAATTTCATATCTCAGTACGAAGGAAGGAGGATATCTGATAGGAGGAGACATGGACCTGGCGCGAAGAGAAGGCTCGGCAGGAGGAAGAGTTCTTTCTGGAGAATCTCTGCCAGGAGAAGAAGAAGATTCACGACGAGGAACAGATGGAATAGGGACGCCATTAGGTAAGCGGTCGAATTGTAAACTTAATCCTGCAAGAAGAAAGAGAATGAAATTTATTTTGTCTACGTTGGTATATAATAAACTAGGTTAGTATTTCATGAACTCCTTGTGGAAAAATTGCGGGGCAAGACCTTGAGGACATTGGGTGAAATGTTTAAAGCTGTTATTCTTTCTAATAAGACTATAAGAATTGACTAAATTCCCTACCAGTCAATAAATTCACTGTCATTTTTCAGCTTTCTCGACTGGTCTCAAAAAAATTAAAGCTCATTCCAATTACGCGAATGTGATGACTGTTAGGTAGCAGAAGGATTTTATAAATTTATTTTACTCACCAACAGAATTTAGAATAAAAACCATGGTGAAGATTAGAGTATGAATGATCCCCATTTTTTCAAAATACAAGAAAAAAAGGAGAAGGCAGGATTTTCAGAACAGCGTAATTAATTATTATCACGATGTTTCATGTTTATATATAGGTATTGTTCTGAGATGATTATATTTTTCACCTTCTTGAGTATAGATTGTAAAGAGCTTATCTCATACCATTACATGATTTATTAAATCCAGTGGTGTTTGATTCCTCGCACGTTTATTGCGTTTTTACCTTGAGAAAATTAGATAATTTGTTGTAAAAGTAAATGCTAATTGAAGTCTCTTCAACTGTAGCAATAACTTTTGTAATTTTGTTGAATACCATTTTTTATTCATTCAAACTGTTCTCTTATATTTTGAAACTCCGTAAGGCATTGCCAGCAAACTTAGAGTCTGGTCGAAAAACCCAAAATACCTTTTCAAAACAAAAATAATTTTTGCGAAGTTATAAGCATTTAAAATTTTAGAGTTGTTTTACAAAAAATGATTTCAGAACCCAGATAACAATCGTGCGAGGCACGTCAGCCGCACAGCATGCGAGGCACGCCGTGCCTCCAGGGTGCGAGGTATATGCGCCGTACTGTGTAAGGGGAACGCACGTGCGAGGCGTATGAATCGCATTTCGTCATAGTCACGATTTGCGGCGCATGTGCGTCTCACTTCGTCAGATGCATTATTTATATCATGTATACATAAGTGAGAAGCGTAGTTTCCAAAAATAATTATTATTACTATAATTTCAACTATAATTATTGTGAAAATGGTTTATTCATAAAAATTGAGACATTTCCAATTTTATCGCAAGCATAAATTAGGAAATTTTTACTAATCAATTATTGAGTGCATTTGTGAAATTGCTTTATGTGCAATGAATTCTATTTATTTCAAAACAATAATTCAATAGTATTTTCCTTTACTCGATCGGTAGAAGATTAAAAATAAAATTTCTTGGCTATTCTGTAAGTTTTAAAAAGCAAGAAATAAGTTTGAACTTTTTAAACTTTTTTTTCTATTATCTTTAGTTCCTTTTTTGAACATTCAGTATAACCAAAAAAAAATTACATTCAATTATCCAAAATGGCTGGCTAACGAACTTGACCTTCATTTTAGGCCACTTAAAGAGCATACCAAAGCCCAATCCCATAGGTTAATTCTTTTGAAAGTTATCGCGCTAAAAAACTAAAAATCTACAGACAGACTAACAGATAGACAGACTAATAGACAGACATTTTGTAAGAACCTGTTTTTTGGGTTCAGGGGGTCTTAAAACGTGGACATTTGAAAAAAACCGGGGGCGGGGTCAAATTTTACACAAATCTAATACCTTATCTGGATGAGAATGCAAAAAAATGAATTTTCACCCAAAAATATGAAATTTCAACAAAAAGTTAATTCTCTATAACATATCTGAGTTTTTACCAAATTGTTGAATTTTTAAGTCAAAAACATTAATTTTCAACAAGAAAGTTAATTTTTAAACAAATAGTTGAATTTTCAACCCAAAGAAAAGAATTTTCAACAAAATAGTTGAATTTGCTACTGAAATGATTGAATTTTCAATCCAAGAGGGCAAATTTTCCGCTGATGAAAGCAGAGCATTTAACAAACCAATCGGATTTTCAAATGGAAAAGATGAGTTCTCAACAAAAAATCGTTAACCAAAATAGATGAATTGTCAAGCAAGAGATAAAACAATTTTTCACAAAACAATTGACTTTTCTACCCGAAAACATGAATTTTCATCCAAATAGGCGAATTCTCAACGAAAATACTTGAATTTTCAACGCAAAAGAACGAGTTTTCAACTAACTAGTTAAATATGAACCAAACTTGTTTCATGAAAGAGTTCAATTTCGGACCAAAAGATATGACTTTTCATCAAAATAATTCATTTTTAACCTAATAGTAGAATTTTACACCAAAAAAAGATACATTTTGCACATGAAAGCATAAATTTAAAAAAAAGAGTTAATTTTCAATTTAATAGTTGAATTTTTAACCAAATAGTTGAATCATTAACCAAAATAGATAAATTATTAATCAAACTTGACCGATTTAAAAAATTCTTTTTCAGAATTGAAGCTTGTTTTATACATAAAACAAATTGGATTCAATTCGGCAACATTTTTTATTGACCCAAACCTATGTTGGTTGATTCAACCAAACCGCTTTCTGAGTGTACTTAGTTTAAAAAAAGTTTTACGACATGATCTTTGATCATAAGAAATGTGGAAGTCACAATACAATTTATTAAAAAATGATAAATTAAATAAATAATGTTAATTTTTTTGGTGTACATCATTTATCATATAAAAAAATATAAAAGCAAAGAAATGCTACATTTTTTAGACACGTGTATCATCAATATTAGTTTACATTGAGAATCTGAGGTCATTTTATAACTCAATATGTAGTTTTCGTGGAATATCCGTAGAAATTCAGCCGTTTAAGGGAAATAACAATCGGAAGAACCTCAAATCAAGATATTTTCCACAGAAATGGTTTAAAGCAATGATTCTTGTTAGTTTTGGAGAAAGTTTTCTAAGTAAGATTTACTTTCACAACGTCTCGAAAAAGTTTTGGCAACAATAACATTTTTCTCTGTATCTTGAGGATGAGTTTTGTTAAAAAAAACTAATTTCAATGAAAAAGATGAATACAATATAAAATCTTTAGAAATTTTCAGTCTTCTTCGTAAATTTATGATTTTAAATCAAAATTATTTTTTTAATACTAATTTCCAGTTTAAAGCACTAAGACAAAATATGTATTTTATAATATTTTCAGTTATTTATTAGATAATTTGAAAGTTTTTATTTCCCTACGCAAGAGCATTAAAAACCAAAAATGTTTCTCAAATCGCATAATGCTTTCTATGAGTTGAGTTATTAGAGATTAATATTTTCTAGATTTAATTTAAAAAATTTCAAATTCAAGATCTCAGACAAGTGTGAGTATTGAAAAACCAAAGAGGTTTTTCAACAATAATGATTGCGAGATTTTTGATACATATCGTTACACCACAATTTTAGATAGGATTATGAAAAAGTTGAAGGAAGAACTTTTTTTTATTTCTAGTTTAAAATAAGTCCTAGCTAAAGAGAGTAGTGTAACGATATGTCTGAAAATCTAGCAAACATTGTTTTTGAAAAGATGATTGGCCTTTCGTTAATTTAAGTTGTTTTATATCTTAAATTTGAAATTTTGAACATGAAATCTACAATACCGCTGCGAAGTAGTTTGTACGTATTCACTACGGGTGAATTTATTTATCCTCATTTTATGCGCATTTTTCTTTCTCATAAGTATCAAATAAATTTGCTTCCTCATAGAGAGAGGTAGTTGCATGTAAAGTTTTATACAGTCTCTTTTTCGATTCGTAAACATTTATGTAATTTTCTATAGAAATATACTCTGTCAATTTAATTTAAATTAACAGAAAAAAAATAGAAAATTAAAAAAACGGAAAAGGACAGAGAAAGATAGAGATAGATGTGTAAAATAATTTGAGATTATACCATCAAACATTCTTCTAATTATCAATATTTATTGATACAGAGAGACTTTCGAAAAAATTCTGATAGTAAAACGATATTCTTAATATTTAATACAAAATTTCACTTATAAACGAAAAATTAAACAATGCTGGCATGGAGATAGCTGTTATCATTTTATCGAATTATATTAATTCGAATTTCAAATTCTTTTTTGTCATTCTCACGATATTCAATGAAATGAAGTTCTAAATTTTCATCTGATAAAGCTTCGTTTTTCGTATTTTTTAATTTTAGAAAGTGTACACAAATTTTTGGTTACTTGACGTTTGTCATTGTCGTTATTTTTATTTGCGATTTTTTCATCAGTATATTTTTGAGTTTTTAATGTTTTTATAAATATATATAATTTCTATAATTTTATTAATTTTAATTTTTTATAGGATAATATATTGTAAATTTAAAAATAATACATTTATGTTCAAAATGAGTACTATCTACATTAATGGTCAGATTTATCATTTATACATTATTTAACGCATCAAATTTTAATATAATTTATTAACGCTGTACTAAATGATAGTGAAATTCAATTTATAGAAGAAATCTCTCCAGAGGATTACTTCCATGCCTATCAATTGAAAATTCCGTACCACGAAATTCCAATTATATCTGTATACGTTGTAGAATGGGAAAGTACAGAAGCAGCAGAATTTCGAAAGGACTACTTAAAAATCAACCGAAAAAAAGAATAGTTCATGATACCAAAGAATATACAACACAAATTACCAAAACTTTAGCCAAAAATGAGCCCAAAAATTAAAAAACCGGTCTAATGGAAAGAATTCAGAAATGAAAAACAATATATAAGAAAACGCTATCCAAATTTAAGAGCAGAAAATATTATATTTGAAAAACTTCAAAGAAAGCAGCCTGATATGACATCTTGTGGACTAATTGAGGAAAATATATATTACTAGACTTCCCTGAAATTACTGAACATTCACTTTTTAATTGATAAATTCTTTCTTCCTTTTCAATTTTTACTTATCTAATTTTTTTTAAATATTGTTATGTAAAGATATATATCTAAATAATTTTTTATAACTTTATGAACCTTCTAATACATAATTTTTTGCAGATGAGATGCAGTCCACAAATAGAATTTTTTTCCAAGAATTGCATCATTATATAAATTATAAATAAACACTGACTAGTATTACGGAATTTTCTGTAAAATTAACTGATAAGGTATAGCCGTAGCGCTAGTATTACACAATTTTTCATAACGCTACTCTTGAACGAGCTAGAAAAGTGGTTAATCTTAAGGAAAATTCCGTAAAGGTAGACAGTTCCTTTAATTAATTTAATTAATAATTATGTAATTTTTGTATCAAAAATTGCTGTTAGCAAAGAAAAAAAATTTCAGAGATAAATGTGAAAAAACATTGAAAATGTCGGCAAATACAAATTTTATTATTTATTTTTAATTTTAGTCATTTTCGGACTTGAAATTCTGTGATACTTTTAAATTTTATATAAACAACTGTCTTTAACATTTTTTAAATATTGGACAGATTGGTTACCTCCACGCGGTGCATCTTGGAAACAACTTCATCGATAATCTTTTTCTTAAATTACATAAGTAGTAATAAAAAAAAATTATAAAAAAGTTGCATTAAATATTTGTATTTGATTTGATAAGTAAAACAAAATTTTCAAAAATATATATCAATGTAATCAATGAAATTAGCTAAACACGAAACAATTATTTAATGTATGAGATAAGCCGAAAATGTTAATTCCAGAAAGTTGGAGTCCATCAACAAAAGGTGGTTCGTAAATAGGTAGATATGTGATGAAAAGTTCTTTAATTGTGTAATCAATGGGTCTCAAAGGCGCGAACAAATATATCATACACATTATCGTTGTATCCTCAATATTAAACAAGTTTTCCTTATATCAACAGCATTAACAATAAATTTGTTTAAACTTATTAATTAGTATTGCTAAGTCATAAGAGGTCATTGAAGGTTCGTCAATAGGTCATTCGACGCCTCTCGAAACCTTCTTTTTTTAAGCTTCATAAATCGGTACTAGTAGGTCATAAAATGTTCAACAATAGGTCGATCGATGCGTCTTCAAGACGCAAACAAATACACAAGATAAAGAATTGTTGCATTTTGAATATTAAAAAAGTTTTTCTCATATAAAATAGGTAATTTTTGTTGTTGTAAATCTCTAAACTAAAAAAAACACTTCTACAATGCCGATCTAGCTTAAAATCCGATTAGACCTGGATATCGATTGAAGCTATCATTCATCCAGATTTCATTATCGTATCTCTTTTAATTCTCGAGATTTGGTGAACAGAAAAAAGTTACACACAAACACATACACACACTGACATATTTTTTAAATTTTAATTTCGAGCTCCTGGGGTCGAATTATATCGAAATATGTCAGAAAAGTATATTTGAAAATTTAGGTCATTACAAACCTCCCTCTACGAGGAAGGAATTAATTTACAAAAAAAATATGTCCACGCAAACTAAAGATGGCAACTTTAAAAAATGGTTGTATTACCACACATCCAAAACTTAGACGAATGTTTGTTCAGAATTTTCGAAAAAAAGTAGTCTTCAATTAGTCTTTGCAATCAAGAATAATGTAAGAAAAACCTTACTCAGAAGTACTAAAAATGAAATTAAATAAGATAATATAATATATTATATTATATATATATGATATATATATTATATTATAATATAATATATATAATATAAAAATATATATCAGTTATTTCTAGGATCTTGATCCGACATCGGATCACGAACAGTGATGTATTTAACTTTTGCATCTTTTTAAATTTAATTATAGTGTAGAGAATTTTGGTTTACAGTTCGTTTACATGTATTATTCTATAATTCTTACTGATTGGATTAGAGTTGCCTATGGGAATTTCGTCTATTTCATCTTGGCTCAATAAGTCAACCGCGCCGGTGTTTATATTTATTTTCGCCCGTTTTCCAACGCCATTAACACGAGTATATATTCCACGAAGAATTGTATTATTACGCATTAATATTGCCAAGACGTCACCAGTGGATGTTGTTAAAACAATTTGCTCTTCAGTTGGCATGGGCATAGATGCCATACATTTTCCTCTCAGTTCAAGTGGTTTATCCTCAGGAAAAGTGTATCTTTGAAGTTGGAATACCCGGTGCGGTTTCCTGAGGGGAATGAGCCGAATAAAACTAAGGTCTCCATGTGCACATCCAATTACGAGAGAAGGAGGATACCTGGCAGGAGGAGACCTGGACCTGGCACGAAGAGAAGGTTCGGCAGGAGGAACAGTTCTTTCTGGAGAATGTCTGTGGGGAGAATTAGAAGGTTCACGACGAGGAGCAGAGGGGATAGGGGCGCCATTAGGTAAGCAGTCGAACTGTGAACTTAATCCTGCGAGAAGACAAAGGGTGGAATTTATTTTAACTACGTTTGTATATCATAAATTAGATTGGTATTTTATGAACACCTTGTGACAAAATTGCAAGGCAAGACTTTGAGGACATTGGCTAAAGTTTTTAAAGCTGTAGGTTCTTATAATAGAACTATAAGCATTAAACAAGTTCCCTGCCAGTTAATAAATTTAATGTCATTTTTCAGCTCTCTCCCGGTCTCAAAAAGATTCCAGCTCGTTTAAATTTACGCGAATGAAATCCCAGTCACTGTGGATTGCAATTTTGAATGAAATTTCAGTTCTTTAACCGAAAAAGGTGACTTTCCAAAATAGGAGAAATTGGTGACACTTTGTGATGACTGCTAAGTAGCAAAAGGATTATACTAATTCATGTTACTTACCGATAGAATTCAGAATATAGAACATGGTGAAGATGAGAGTATGAACGATCCTCATTTTTTTTCAAAATACAGGAAAAAAAGAATAACGCGGAATTTGCAGAACAGCGTTATTAATTATTCTTACGATGTTTCTTGTATATATACTATTCTGAGATACTTATATTTCTCACCTTCTTGAGTACAGATTGTATTTAAAGTGCTTATCTGTTAGCCTTACTTGATTTATTGAATCTAGTAGTGCTTAATTCCTCGCACGTTTATTGCGTTTGTGCCTTGAGAAGCTTAGATAATTAATTTGAACAGTAAATGCTAGTCAAAGTCTCTGCAACTGTCGCTTTACCTTTTATAATTTTTGTCAAGACCATTTTTAAATCAGTTACATTATTTTTCCATAATTTAAAACCTTGTAAAGCATTTTAAGCAAACTTAGGGTCGGATCGAAAAACACAAAACACCTTTTCGAAACAAAAATCATTTTCGCGAAGTTATGAGCATTTGAAATTTTATAGTTGTTTTATGAAAAATTATTTCAGAACTCACGCCCTAAAATGCTCTCCAAGCAGAGGGAATAGGGTGATTTTTCTTGGAAATAGGGGAACAATAGGAAAGTAAATTTTTTGAAATAAAATTAAAGTCGGTGCTATATCGAATTCAATTTGAAACGCTTTAAATTTCTAAGATTTTTAAATCATAATATATTACTCTGTCTACAAAATACATGAATTTGAAACAAAATAGTAAAATCCTTAATCAAAAAAGATCAATTTTCAAACAAATAAAAATTCATTTTCCACGAAACAATTGAATTTCTAACCTAAAAATATTGAATTTCAACAAAAAGTTAATTCTCTGTAACATAGCTGAGTTTTGACCGAATTGTTGAATTTTTAAGACCAAAAGATGAATTTTCAACAAGGAAGTTGATTTTCAATCAAATAGTTCAATTCTGGTCCAAACATAGGAATTCACAGTACAAAAACTTAATTTTCAATTAAATAGTAAACTTTTCTACTAAAATAATTGAACCAAGAGGACAAATTTTCCGCTGAAAAAAGAAGAGCATTCAACAAAGCACTCGGGTTTTCAAATAAAAAAGATGAGTTCTCAACAAAAAATCTTTGACCAAAATAGACGAATTTTCAAGGAAAAAATAAAACAATTATCAAAAAACAATTGAATTTTAAACCCGAAAATATAAGTTTCAGCAAAAATTTAATTTTCGATTATATAGCTGCATTTAAAAAAAACTGTTTGATTTTAAACAACAAAAAAAAAATAATTTTATGCAAACAATTGAATTTTCTACCCGAAAACATGAATTTCCAACCAAGTAGTCGGACTTCCAACCAAAATTCTCAAATATTCAACGCAAAAAAACGAGTTTTCTCCCGCTAAAAAACATGTTTAAATTCGCCCAAATTCTGCTTTCTGATTCGCTGCAACGAATTGGGCGAGAGCGAATTAAATGCGTGTCAATTCGCCTTAATTTGTGGTCGAGGTCATTTCGAAAAAAAAAGTGCATGCTACGGGACTCACTGATATTGATTTACAACGGATCCTCTATGCCGAGCGCGTTGGTTATAGCTTACGAATTCAGTTGAATAGGACAGTCTTTAACTGTATTCGCGCTGGCAAATTCTGGCGAATTGGGACTTGACTTAAAATCTCGTGAATTGAAATGAATTGGCAAACACCGAAAATAATTCGTGCTGACGCATTCAAATGAATTATATCCCCTACAAATTTTTCGCTGAATTCGGGCGAATAGGATATTTGAAGACATAATGGCGCCCCTATTCCATATCTTCCTCGTCGTGACCCTTCTTCTTCTCCTGAAAGACATTCTGTAGAAAGAACTCTTCCTCATGCCGAGCCTTCTCTTCGTGGCAGGTCCATGTCTCCTCCTGCCAGGCGTCTTCTTTCTTCAATCATACTCGGATTTCCACCTGAAAAACTTGGATTTATTAGACTTATTCTCCACAAAAGTCCAAACCGCGTATTCGAAATTCGAAGATACACTTTTCCTAAAGATAAACTACTTGAACTGAGAGGAAACGTATGGCATCGATGCCCATGCCATTCGAAGAGCTAATTGTTTTAACAACATCCGCTGGTGACTTCTTGGCAATAATGATGTATAATAATACAATTCTTCGTGGAATATATACGCGTATTAAGGGCGTTGCAAAACGGTCGAAAATAAACGTGAACAGCAGCGTGGTTGACTTATTGAACCCAGATGAGAAGGATGAAACTCCCATTAGCAACAATAATCCAATCAGTACGAATTATAGTATATTACATGTAAACGATATTTGAACCAAATCCCTCTACACCATGACTCAATTTCAGAAAATGTTCGTGTCCACCAGACGAGACAAACATTTCTATACGTTTTTGGGGTCGCCGAATCCGAACCCGGGATTGGTTTCAATCGGTCAGATCGCATTTCGTTCCTAACCTCAAAAAGTGATAAAAGTTGAGACTTTTTTCTCACTTTTTTGAGGTTAGGAAATAAATCCGATCTGACCGAGTCAAACCAATCCCGGATTCGGATTCAGCAACCCTAAAATCGTATAGACATGTTTGTCTCGTCTGGTAAGCAAGACCTTTTTTTCGTGTGCCTGTGCTGTCTACTAAATTATTGTGAATATTATGCATGTTTTATGTTAGTGCTTACCGCTGGAAATTAGTACTGAAAAAATAATTTAAATGTGAACTCATAAAATCACAAAGAAGACTGAACATTTCTAAAGATTTTATATTGTATTAGTTTTATTTTCACCACAAATAAGCATTTTCAAACAAAAAATCATATAAAGACTTCTTGTATCAGTGCGAATCAATTCCTGCATTTTTATTTATTTTTAAAAACGATTCCTCTATAGTAATAGTTTGTAATGTCACATGGCAAAAAATAAATACATTACCATTTATCAACTCGAAATCTTTGCTGCACGTAGTATTGATATCTATTATCTCAGTATTTGTATTGTGAAATATGGAGACACACAGCAGTTGACGTGTCGAAATTTTGTTTAACTAACAACTCTCCTTCACTTGTTTTGAACGTGAAAGAAGACAAACAATTTCGTAATTTATTATGTCAGTTGTCAGAATATAATACAATACAATAGAATTTTGCTATTGTAGCCTATGAATTTTCCATTAATTCAAGGTTTTCCCCTACCTGCAGTCACCCTGCAATGTCGCGAAATTCTCTACTGGTTAATGCTAAAAAGCCAATAACTCTCAATAATATTATCAATAATTAAAGATTATGATTCGATTTTCGAAATTCGGAAAGAAGTATATTTGAGATTTGATAAGTGTCTGATAAGAAATAAACACAATCGACGAATCTCGAAGTTTTATCTTCACAGAAATTTCCATTCCAAGACTGAAATTTGTTATGATTACTCAGCAATCACGTAACACTCATACGTGTCTTTGTTCCAGATGTAAAGATTAAGGTTCGATCATAATTTTATAAATATAACAAATCTTTTAGAACCATTTTCTATATTTGGCAATGAGTTGAACGCAAGATTTCACAAATTATGATTATGGCGCTATGGATAAACTGAAAACGGTTGTTCCTTGAAAGTCGCAAATGTACCAAACATTTTCGAAACAAATTCACTTATTTCACGTTTTTGAACATAGAAAATTTGTCTTTACTGCGTGATGATTTTTTTAATCTGAAGAATAATATCTTTTCACAATAGATTGTCTCAGGTCTTAAGATATAATACGGCGTTAGTAGTTTTCGGTTCCTGGCCAGCATTTATTGAGAAACAACTCACAGACTGCATACTGTATACTCAAAAGGTTGTTCACAGCCAAAGTATAGCCAAGAAACGCACAAAACCCTGAATCTTAAATATTGCAAAAATTTTGTATTTCCATTCAGTTTTTTAAATATTCATAAATTAAACCAGTTCGAATTTTAGTTTTCGTTTTTCATGTAGTCGCATTTTCAAACCGAAGTTTGCAATTACTGTATTAATATCGTAGATCATGTTGGAAGACTTTTTTTAAACTTAGAACGCTGAGAAAACGATTTGGTTGAATTAACATTTTTGGTGGTAAATTCTCATGTATTTCCAAAAGGAAAACAGTTTTTCTGGTTCAAAGAAATTTTTTTGTCTGGTTTTAAAAATTAAATATGTATTGTTGCCGACGGACGGACCCATCTCCCTGTGTCCCGGAGCGGTCGCTGTTATTTGTAAACAAATCCCCAGGAGTTTTCGTCACAAAAACAATGTAATAGGGGAAAAGCCTTAGTATTGCCGAACTGTGATTGTTTAAGGGGTCTAGGAGTGTGCTGTAGAAGTGTGCGGTGGTACAGGGATTTTGCGTTGACTGTCAACGTTGTGCTTCGATTGATCGCGGAGTTGGATGTGGGTCGGGAATTGAAGGGTGGAGGGATCCCGACAACCAATAAAAGCTCTGGTCTGGAGGAGGTGAAACGAGACCTAAGGTCTCGGAGAGTACCATATTATGTCGTAGGAGGGATGAAGAAGGTCGAGATCCGCGAAGACCAAGTAATTCTAGAAAAAGGACAAGAAGACGTATCTAAATTCAGTAAATAAAGGACAATATAATATTTTGCAAATTCAGAGTGGTATTGTAATTTGTACACCCCGCCTCTCATTGAGTTTCTCACGCCGGGTATCTTTTGAGAAAAATCTCTGGACCATTGTCTTGAATCCTGTGACGTAATCTGTGGGTGGATTCAAATTCAAGGATGAGCAAACATTTTTTGTGATCTACGGAAAAAGTGCAAGATCGCCAGTTAGTGAAATGGATATACAAATTGAAGTGAAGTGAATACAAGTAATCACAAGTGAAGTGCTATACAAAGTGAACTTTAGAGAAGAATGCGAAGATGCACTTGGCGCACATTCTACCAACCCGATGATCAGTACGCAATAAAATCCGGTGGGATGGATGGATTCATGTTTTCGGGTAGAAAACTCAATTGTTTTGTAAAAACTGTATTATTTTTCCTTGAAAATTCATCTATTCTGGTTAAAATTTTTTTTTGAGAACTGATCTTTTTTATTTGAGAATCCGACTGCTTTGTTGAATGCTCTTCTTTTTTTACCGAAAAATTTGTCCTCTAGGTTCAATTATTCTAATAGAAAATTTTACTATTTAATTGAAAATTAACTTTTTTACTGAGAATTCCTAGTTCTTGGTCCGGACTTGGACTAGTTGGTTGCCAATTAACTCTTTTGTTATGAATTCATATATTGCATCTGAAAATTCAGAAGTTTTTTACAATTTTGGTTTGGTGTTAAACATTCAAATATTTTGTTGAAAATTCTTCTCTTTGGGTTAAAAATTCAACTATTTGTTTTAAAATTAACTTCCTTGTTGAAAATTCATCTTTTGGGCTTAAAAATTGCACGATTCAGTCAAAACTCAGCTATGTTACGGAGAATTAACTTTTTGTTGAAATTTCATGTATTCTGTTGACAGTGCAATATATTATGATTTAAAACTCATAGAAATTTAAAGCTTTTCAAATTGAATTCGATATAGTAGCGACGTTAATTTTATTTTAAAAAATTTACTTTCCTATTATTCCCCTATTTTCAAGAAAAATCACCCTATTCCCCCTGCTTTGAGAGCGTTTTAGGCTGCGAGTTCTGAAATTACTTTTTATAAAACAACTCTAAAATTTCAAAAGCTCATAAGTTCGCGAAAATCATTTCTTTTCGAAAACGTGTTTTGGGTTTTTCGATCAGACCCAAAGTGTACTTGCAATGCTTTACAAGGTTTTAAATTATGGAAAAATGATGTAACTGATTTGAAAATGGTATTCAAGTAAATTATAAAAGTTAAAGCGACAGTTGCAGAGACTTTAATTAGCATTTACTGTTCAAATTAATTATTTAAGCTTCTCAAGGCACAAACTTAATAAACGTGCGAGGAATTAAGCACTACTAGATTCAATAAATCAAGTAAGGCTAACAGATAAGCACTTTAAATACAATCTGTACTCAAGAAGGTGAGAAATATAAGTATCTCAGAATAGTGTATATACAAGAAACATCGTAAGAATAATTAATAGCGCTGTTCTGAAAATTCTGCGTTAGTCTTTTTTTCCCGTATTTTGAAAAAAAATTAGGATCGTTCATACTCTGATCTTCACCATGGTCTATGCTCTGAATTCTATCGGTAAGTAAAATGAATTAATATAATCCTTTTGCTACTTAACAGTCATCACAAAGTGTCACCAATTTCTCCTTTTTTGGAAAGTAACCCTTCCACCTTCTTCGGTTAAGGAACTGAAATTTCATTAAAAATTACAATCAACAGTGACTGGGACTTCATTCGCGTGAATTTAAACGAGCCTAAATTCTATTGAGACCGAGAGAAAACTGAAAAATGACAGTGAATTTGTTTACTGGCAGGGAAATTGTTTAATGCTTATAGTTTTATTAGAAGAGCCTGCGGCTTTAATCACTTTAACCAATGTCCTCAAAGTCTTGCCTTGCAATTTTGTCACAAGGTGTTCCTGAAATACCAACCTAATTTATGATATACAAACGTAGTTAAAATAAATTCCACCCATTTTCTTCTTGCAGGATTAAGTTCACAGTTCGACTGCTTACCTAATGGCGCCCCTATTCCATCTGCTCTTCGTCGTGAATCTTCTTCTTCTCCTGGCAGACGTTCTCCAGAAAGAACTCTTCCGCCTGCCGAGCCTTCTCTTCGTGCCAGGTCCAGGTCTCCTTCTGCCAGGTATCCTCCTTCTCTCGTAATTGGATGTGCACATGGAGACCTTAGTTTTATTCGGTTCATTCCCCTACAGAAACCGCAGCGGGTATTTGAAATTCGAAGATACACTTTTCCTGGGGGTAAACCACTTGCATTGAGAGTGGCACGTGGTGCATTAGTGCCCATGCCAACCGAAAAGCAAATTGTTTTGAAAAAACATTCTTTTTTGTATATATAATATTCTGAGATACTTATATTTCTCACCTTCTTGAGTACAGATTGTATTTAAAGTCCTTATCTATTAGCCTTACTTGATTTATTGACTCTAGTGGTGCTTAATTCCTTGCACGTTTATTACGTTTTTGCCTTGAGAAGCTGAGATAATTATTTGAAAAGTAAATGCTAATTAAAGTCTCTGCAACTCTCGCTTTATATTTTATAATTTTTTTAAAGACCATTTTCAAATCAGTTATATTATTTTTCCATAATTTAAAACCTTGAAAGCATTGTAAGCAAACTAAGGGTCTGATCGAAAAACCCAAAACACCTTTTCGAAACAAAAATCATTTTTGCGAAGTTATGAGAATCTAAAATTTTAGAGTTGTTTTATAAAAAGTAATTTCAGAACTTACAGCCTAAAACGGTCTCAAAGCAGAGGGAATAGGGTGATTTTTCTTGAAAATAGGGGAATAACAGGAAAGTAAATTTTTTTAAATAAAATTAACGTCGCTACTACATGGAATTCAATTTGAAAAGCTTTAAATTTCTATGAGTTTTAAATCGTAATATATTGCACTGGCATCAAAATACATAAATTTTAAACAAAATAGTGAAATCCTTAATTAACAAAGATCAATTTTCAAACAAACAAAAATTAATTTTCCACAAAACAATTGAATTTCCAACCCAAAAATATGAAATTTCAACAAAAAATTAATTCTCCGTAACATGGCTGAGTTTTGAATGAATCGTTGAATTTTCAACCCAAAGAAAAGAATTTAAAAAAAAATTTTAATGTTTACTTCCAAACAAAAATTATAAAAAACGTACGAATTTTCAGGCGCAAAATATGAATTCTTAACAAAAAAGTTAATTTTAAAACAACTAGTCTATACCATACAGCCATACCACGCTGAAAAACCAGTTCTCGTCAGATCACTGAAGTTAAGCAGCGTTGGGCGCGGTTAGTACTTGGATGAGTGACCATTCAAGAAAACTGAGTGCTGTTAGCACATAGTGGGTGTGGTGAGCCCACACTTGTACTTATTTACTACAAGAAACTATCCACTTAGAAACACTACCCGAATCGGGTAGGGTCACGCCTACCCTGCAAGGGATATGGCTTAATGGTATACTAGTCCAATTCTGGACCAAAAAATAGGAATTCTCAGTAAAAAAGTTAATTTTCAATTAAACGGTAAAATTTTCTACTAAAATAATTAAACTAGAGGACAAATTTTAAGGTAAAAAATGAAGAGCATTCGACAAAGCAGTCGGATTTTCAAACAAAAAAGATCAGTTCTCGACAAAAAATCTTTAACCAAAATAGATGAATTTTCAAGGAAATAATAAAACAATTTTTACAAAACAATTGAATTTTAAACCGGAGAATATAAAGTTTTAGTAAGAATTAAATTTTTGTTTAAATAGCTGAATTTAAAAATAAACTGTTCAATTTTAAACGAAAAAAAAAATTTTCGTACAAACAATTGAATTTTCTACCTGAAAAATGAATTTCCAACCAAATAGTCGAATTACTAAATGTTTCTTGGAAACAAAGAAATGGGTTTTTACTATGAGCAAATACTTCAGTGATCCCAAGATGCGATATATAATGTTCAAAATAAGCGTATAACTAAGCTGACAAAATCTTACTTTTTTCAAAGAACCCACTTCTTGATTTAAAGAAAAGAGCTAAAGAATTGTTTTAAAAACAACTTGATATACAAAAATAGACGCAGCTTATAATGAAACAAATATTTTAGTAGACCTAATTAATAAAGTTCATGCTATTTTTTTGTACAGCAATAGCTTTTCTATCTACTGTAGTATTGTCTCACAGAAGGAAATAATTTTAGGTGTATCATTAAAAGCCTATATAAATTTTTCCCCAGAAATATTTTCGTCGGAGCTTAAAATAAGAATTTTTTCAGCTGTATTCGCGAAATAGAGTCTGGGGCATTGAAAAAATGTATTAGTTTTAAGAATGGTAATACATTGACTTTTTATTGTGATTACCATCTAATTGGAGGATTTTGATCCTACATCGGTTCACAAACAAAAATGTATTTTACTTTTACATTTTCTGAAAAAGAATCATGGTGTAGAGGATTTTGTTTTAAATATCGTTTACATGTACTATTCTATAATTCGCACTGATTGGATTATTGTTGCTTATGGGAGTTTCATCCACTTCATCTCGGTTCAATAAGTCAACCGCGCCGCTGTTCATGTTTATTTTCGACCGTTTTGCAACGCCATTAATACGCGTATATATTCCACGAAGAAATTTGTTATTACGCTCTAATATTGCCAAGACGTCACCAGCGGCTGTTGTTAAAACAATTCGCTCTTTGGATGGCATGGGCATAGATGCCATACGTTTTCCTCTCAGTTCAAGTGGTTTATCCTCAGGAAAAGTGTATCTTTGAAGTTGGAATACCCGGAGCTGATTTCTGTGGGGAATAAGCCTGTTGAATCTAAGTTGTTCAAGTGGAAATCCGAGTATGATTGAAGGAAAAAGATGCCTGGCAGGAGGAGACTTCGACCTGGCACGAAGAGAAGGCTCGGCAGGCGGAAGAGTTCTTTCTGGAGAACGTCTGCCAGGAGAAGAAGAAGATTCACGGCGAGGAACAGATGGAATAGGGGCGCCATTAGGTAAGCAGTCGAATTGTGAACTTAACCCTGCAAGAAGAAAGAGGATTAAATTTATTTTAACTACAATGCTATATCATGAACTCATTGTAGCAAAATTGCGAGGCAAGACTTTGAGGAGATTAGGAGAAGTATTTAAAGCTGTAAGTTCTTCTAATATAACTATAAGAATTTAAAAAATTCCCTACCAGCAAATTGCATTTCAGTTTTTAACCGAAAAAGGTGAAAAGGTGACTTTCCAAAATGGGAGCAATTGGTGACACTCTATGAAAACTCTTCAGTAGCGAAGGGATTATATTTATTCATTATACTTACCAATAGAATTTAGTATAACGAATATGCTGAAGATCACAATGTGAACGATCCTCATTTTTTCAAAATACAGGAAAAAAATAATAATAAAGAATTTTCAGAACAGCGTAATCAATTATTATTGCGATGTTTCGTGTATATATGCTATTCTATAATACTTATATTTTTCACCTTCTTGAGCATAGATTGGAAAGAGCGCTATCTCTTAGCATTACATGATTTATTACATCCAGTGATGTTTAATTCCCCGCACTTTTATCACGTTTTCACCTTAAGAAACTCAGATAATATTTTTGAAAAGTAAATGTTAATTAAACTCTCTTCAACTGTCGCATTAACCTTTGTAATATTTTCAAAGACCATTTTTGAATCAGTTACATCATTTTTTAATATATTCTAATTCTGTTCAGAATTATAAGCAGACTTGGGGTCAGATCGAAAACCCCAGAACACCGTTTCGAGAAAGAAATCATTTTTGGGAGCATTACAAATGTTAGAGTTGTTTTACAAAAAATAATTCCAGATCTCACAGCCTAAAATTGTCTCAAACTTGGGGAAATAGGGTGATATTTCACGAAAATATTGATGGAAAATGAGTGTAAATTTTTCAAAAATAAAATTAAAATAGGTACTATATAGAGTTCCTTATAAAATAGCTGGCTTTTTACCAAATTGTTGAATTTTCAAACCAAAACGATGAATTTTCAACAATTCAATTCTCACTTAAATAGTAGATCCATGATAGTTGAATTTGATACCCAAAGAAAAGAATTTTTAACAAAATAATTGAATGTTTAACCCCAAAAAAAAGATGTCTACAAAACATTTGAATTTTTAATCAGAAAAAATGAATTCTAACAATAAAGTTAATTTTCAAACGACTAGTCCAATTTCACTGATCAACAATATATGATCTATGTGTTTATGGAATGAGATATATCATTTCCAGAGTAGTTTTCTGTGCTGAATCCAAATCCTCAAAAATATCCATTTACCGAATATTTTATTTTCTATATAATAACCATATTCTATGGTTGAACCAAGCAAATTTTGTTAATTCAACTAAATCGTTTTCTGTGTGTACTAAGTTTCAACAAAGATTTACAACTCGATCCATTATATCAATTCAACAATTTCAAACTTCGGTTTGCAAATGCGACTACATTAAAACCGAAAAATAAAATTCAAACTGGTTTAATTTATTAATATTTAAAAACTAAATAAAAAAACAAAATTTCAATATTGAAAAGAAATAACATGGTTATTATTTCGGCTGTGAAAACAATAGACAATCTATTGTGAAAGTATATTATTCATGAGATAAAAAGAAATGATCCCGCAGTAAAGACAAATTTTGTGAAACTTTGTGTTCAACTCATCGCCGAACCTAGAAATTAATTCCAAAAAATGTGTAGAGCTCATAAAATTCGAGATTCGTCGCTCTTGTTGACTTCGTATTAGATACAAGGCCAGATCTCAAATATACTCATTTTCGAATTTGGAAAATCTAAATATAATCTTTGATTTATTATAATGTTATTAAGAGTTATTCGCTTTTTAGTATTAACCACTAAAGCGTTTCTCGACATTACAGAGAATTTTAAAATTTTAAAATTTTCGAACGAATTCTGTTGCGCATACGCAATTTAACTGATGCCATTGAACGTTGAGACATTCTTTCCTATCTACTGTAGTGTGGTCTTACATAAGAGAGTAGTTTCAAGTACATTATCATAAGCCTATATTAATTTTTCTCCTGAAATATTTTCAGCGGAGAACAAAAAAACTTTTTTATCTTAATCCGACATCGGATCACAAACAGTGATGTATTTAACTTTTACATTCTCTTACATTTCATTATAGTGTGGAGGATGTTGGTTCACAGTTTGTTCAAATTTGATATTCTATAATTCTTATTGATTGGATTATGTTTGCCTATGGGAGCTTTATCTATTTCATTTTGTCTGAATAAGTCAACCGCGTCGGTGTTTATATATTTTTTCGCCCGTTTTCCAACGACATCAATACGGGTATACATTCCACGAAGAATTGTATTATTACACATCAATATTGACAAGACTTCACCAGTGGGTGTTGTTAAAACAATTTGCTAATCGGTTGGCATAGGCACATATGCACCACGTGCTACTCTCACTTCAAGTGGTGTACCCTTAGGAAAAGTGTATCTGCGAATTTCAAACACCAGGTGCGGTTTCCTGAGGGGAATAAGCCGAATAACACTAAGATCTTCATGTGCACATCTGAGTACGAGAGGAGGATACCTGGCAGGAGGAGACCCGGACCTGGCAGGAGGATATCTGGCATGAGGAGACCTGGACCTCTCCCGAAGAGAAGGCTCAGCAGCAGGAAGAGTTCTTTCTGGAGAATGTCTGCCAGGAGAATAAGAAGATTCACGACGAGGAACAAATGGAATAGAAGCGCCATTAGGTAAGCAGTCGAATTGTGAACTTAATTCTGCAAGAAGATACTCCTTGTGGCAAAATTGCCAGGCAAGACTTTGAGGGCATTATGTCAAGTGTTCAGAGCTGTAAGTTCTTCTACTAAAACTATAGGAATTAAAAAAATTCCCTACCAGTAAATAAATTCACTGTCATTTTTCGGCTTTCTGGCGGTGTCAACAAAATTGAAGCTCATTCAAATTTACGCGAATGAAATCCCAGGCATTGTAAATTGCAATTTTGAATACAATTTCAGTTCTTTAACCGAAAAAGGGGAAAAGGTGACTTTCCAAAATATGAGAAATTGGTGACACTTTGTGATGATTGTTAAGTAGCAAAAGAATTATATCAATTTATTTTACTTACCAATATAATTCAGAATAAAGACCATAGTGAAGATGAGAGTATGAAAGATCCTCATTTTTTTTTTAAAACAGGGGGAAAAAATAACAAAGAATTTTGAGAACAGCGTAATTGATAATTATTACGATGTATTTTTGATGTATACTATTCTTATACTTATACTTATATTTTTCACCTTCGCGAGCATAGATTGTATAGTGCTTATCTGTTAGCATTACTTCATTTATTGAATCTAGTGATGCTTAATTCCTCGCACGTTTATTACGTTTTTGCCTTGAAAAGCTTCGATCATTTGTTTGAAAGGTACATGCCTATTAAATCTTTGCAACTGTCGCTTTAACTTTCATCATTTCTTTGAAAACTATTTTCAAATCAGTTACATCATTTTTTCGTAATTTCAAAAAAAAATTTATTTCAAAATTAAACAAATTTAGAGCAATTTCAAAATTTTTTAAAAAATTAAGAGTTTTTGAAATTTTTCTAAAATTTTCTAGTAGATGACAAAAATAATCGCAAATCATCCTGATGATATTTTTGATTTTGATGAAAATTAAACAAGTTCTATGCTTTCCAACATTATGAAAATTTTCAAAAAATAGAAAAAACTATTTTTCTGATAGATTAAGAAATTTCAATCCAAATTTTTACTGAATATAAAATATTCTTCGCAACTATACCAATAAAATTTTTCGATTAGACCAATTTTCCTGATGTCATTTTCAATTCTACTAAATTATAATTTCCACTGTAAACTACCCTTCGGTAGTTTAAAAAAAAAATCCACATAATGGTCAAAAATGACAATTGTCCAAGTGCCAGAGTCCCCAAAAAATTTTTAATTGCATTTCTGGCTATTGAAATCACTTCCGACAACCCTCCTGATGCACCCCTTTCACTTCCAGGTTTTCAAATTATACCTAGGGTGGTTTCAAAAAGAATCTCCAGATGAATGTCAAAATTGATAATTTTAAAAGTATCATAGTCCCAAAAAAATTTTTAATTGCATTTCTGGCAGCACGCTGCCATGTAGTGACGCGAATATGTACTCTGAAAGCAATCGCCAACGAAAAAAAATCTGCCCGCCTCGCGGGCACATTCTCATGGCGCGCTTCGCGCGCGGCTCGCTTCGCGCGCGGCTCGCTTCGCTCGCAACTTTGAGCGCGCCTAGGGCGCGCGACTGTTGGATCTCGCGCTTCGCGCTCGATCATATATTTATCTCGCGCTTCGCGCTCGATTATGTATTCACCTCGCGCTACGCCCTCGGGCGTATTTGCATCGCGCTTTACGCTAGGCTCCTCTAGATTTTTGAACTTCGTTTTCAACTTCGATGAAAAGAAAAAGTTTGTTTGCAAATATTATAAAATTATCAAAACCTCTACATATTAAGTGATTGTTAAATTTATTTTTATTTTAGACTGAAAGGGAACTTTATTTACTCAAGGTTCTATCGACCTTAAGGAACACATTCTCATCCAGACACTCGCGCTTCGCGCTCGATATTTGATTTGAAAATCATTTGAACCGTATGATAGAAACAAAAAAGTTTGAGCGCACTCACGGCGTGCGATTTGGTAAATACACTGAGCGCGCACTTTGTGCTTCGTGTTATATGTTCTTCATATACAAATTACTAAATTTGTATTTGATTTCAAATGAAAAGTAATGATATAATTCAGGCGACAAATTTTATTAGTTAACATTTTATTTTAGCTTATGCCGTTTATCAAAAAAGTTAATTTTTTCATTTTGAATATATTCTTACCACAAAAATTGATTACGGGTGTGTAAGTCTTTTTTGAATGCACAATTTTTGTTCATTTATGTTTTCGTACCTTGCATTGTTTTTTCAAAAATTTGATTTTTTTTACTGTCAATGTTATTTTCACGAATAAAACAAAAACCACGCATCCTATCGAAACATGAGTCACAATAAATTTGTACCTCTTCCTTGGATGAACAAATTTTGTTTCGGTCATTTTTTCGTAGCTGGTAATATTCGTCTGAAAATTTGATTTTTCTATTTTCAATGCTGTTTTTTACGAATAAAACAAAAACTACGCGTCATATCAAAAAGTGAATGATAAGACATTTGTAGATCTTTTTTAGGTGCACAATTTTGGTGAGATAATCTTTTCTGGTATCTTGCATAGTTTTACAGGAAAATGGCTTTTTTGATTTTTCATTAATTTTTGTTTGATCAAAATTTGAATTTTTTATTTTTCAAAAAATTCAAAAAGTTGTTATGAAAATATTATAGGGTGTTCAGGAATCACCGTTTTTCTCCTCTTGACTTTTTTTCATATCGTGCGTTTTTCGGCTTAAAATGTTAATTTTCGTTTGTTTTTTGGAATTTTGAAAATGCTATAACTCCAGTAATTTTTTTTTTATCACGAAAAGTCATAAGAATATTTTGTTCGAAATTTTGCGTACTACTAATAACCGTACATAGAATTTTCAAATCTTCCAAAAAAGTGGTCTCAAAATTTTTCAAAATGTGCTCACTTTTTGGATTTTCATCCAAAATAGCTGGTTAACGAACTCGTTCTCTATTTTTCGGTCATAAAAAAGTGTGCCAAAGCTCAATCAAATCTGATCATTTTTTCGAAAGTTATCGTGGCTACAGACAGACAGACAGACTACAGACAGACAGACACCTTCTTAAAAATCGTTTTTTCTAGCTCAGGGGGTCTCAAAACGTGGAGATTTGATGAAAACCGACTATGTCAAATTTTACATAAAACCAATACCTTCTCATTAGAATGAGAATGTAAAAAAGAATGGTAATAGGGGTATGTACTTCAGAAAGATGTCTGGAAGCGATTTAGAATTATCATTTAAATTTTTTTGGGGACTTTAATACTTTGAAAATTCTCATTTTTGACATTTATCTGGATGTTCTTTTTGAAATCACCCCTAGGTCTAATTTAAAACTTAGGGGTAATAGGGGTGCTTCAGTAGAGTTGTCAGAAATGATTTCAATAATGAGAAATGCAATTAAAGATTTCTTAGGGACTCTGACACTTCGAAAATTCTCATTTTTGACATTTATCTGGAAATTCTTTTTGAAACCACCTCTAGGTCTGATTTGAAATTTTGTGGATAATAAGGGTGCATCAGGAGAGTTGTTTTTATACTTTTAAAACATTATTGATAACGAGGGGTAGGTATGTATGACCTAAGGGTAGGTTTTTGTGACACTTATTATAGGTCATCGGAGAGCAAAAAAATCTCCTCTAACAGTTATTTCCGAATATTATTTTTTTTGATACGTTTTATATAAGTACATGTAAGTTCCGCTACAAAAATTTACGTGGAAGGGTAGTTTTCGGGGTATATTAAAAAAGGGGTGAATTTTCAAGTGTTAAGTAATTCATTTAGAGTTCTAAATCATCTTTACGTTGTTTAAGGTTGTTTTTACACTTTGAGAACATTTTTGATCACAAGGGGTAGGTATGTATGACTTAGGGGTAGTTTTTTTGGGACACGTAATATATGATGTCAGAGAGCAACAAAAAGGAAAAAAATCTCCCCTAATCATTTATTTCATTATAATAATTTTTAGTGAATTTTCATCTACAAAATATATTCATTTAATATTATTTTGGCCAAATTATGAAATTGAAATCAAGGGATCATAAAAAATGTGGAACTCACAGTAAAATTTATTTGAAAATGATAAATTAAACAAATAATGTTCATTTGTTTGGTGTAAATTAGTGATCATATGAAAAAATATATAATCAAATAAAGACTTCGTATTTCAGACAAGTGTATCATTAATAATAGTTAACCTTGAGAATCTGAGATCATTTTATAACGTGAAATCTAGTTTATTTGAATTATTTATGAAAATTATAATTGTTATATTTTAACAAACATAATGAAATTATGTTATTTTCAGGAATATCTGTAGAAATTGAGGTGATTAAAGGAAATTCAAATCTGAAAAACCTGAAATTAAAATATTTCACCACAAAACTTGTTGTTACCATTGGTGTTTTTCAGTTTTTGATAAAGTTTTGTGCGTAAAATTCACTTCTACAAGACATTGAAATAATTTTAGCAACAAAAAATTTTTCACTGCATCTTGATGATTTTTGTTTAAAAATGCTAATTTGCGATGAAATCAAAATAATTTGTTTAAATATTAATTTCCAGCGGAAAGCCCTAACATGAAACATGCATGATATTTCCAATAATTTATTAGATAATTTGAAAGTTTTATTTACTGCGCAAGAGTATTAAAAAGCACAAATATGTATCTATTCCCATAATGCCTAGTACGATTTTCAAAAAAGCTTAAGATGAAAAAGATAGTTTAATAGGCCTAATTAACTAAGTGCGTGATATTTTGTATGCAGCAATTGCTAACTGAATGTACAGACTTTATTTTAATACAAAAATATTCCTTTATCGCTGCAAACTGATGCCATTTGACGTTGATACATTATTTCCTATCTACTGCAGTGTGGTCTTACATAAGAAAGTAATTTTGAGTATATCATGATAAGCCTATATTAATTTGTCTCCTAAAATATTGTCGTCGGAGAATAAAAAAACTTTGTTATCTGTTCTCGCAAAATGTTACTTCCGCATTTTCTTAAATTGAATTATGTTGTGGAGGATTTTGGTTTACATGTTGTTTAGATGTGATATTCTAAAATTCTTACTGATTGGATTATAGTTGCCTATGGGAGTTTCATCAATTTCATCTTGGTTCAATAAGCCAACCGCGCCGGTGTTTATATTTATTTTCGCCCGTTTTCCAATGTTATTAACACGAGTATATATTCCACGAAGAACTTTATTACTCATCACCAATATTGCCAAGACGTCACCACTGGATTTTGTTAAAACAATTTGCTCTTCGGTTGGCATGGGCACTAATGCACCACGTGCTACTCTCAATTCAAGTGTTGTACCCTCAGGAAAAGTGTATCTTCGAATTTCGAATACACGGTGCGGATTCATGTAGGGAATAAGCCGAATGAAACTAATTTCTGCCAGATGAAATCTAGTTACGAGACATGGAGAACGCCTGGCAGGAGGAGACCTGGTCCTGGCACGAAGAGAAGACTCGGTAGGAGAAGAAGATTCACGACGAGGAACACATGGAATAGGGGCGCCATCAGGTAAGCAGTCGAATTGTGAACTCAATTCTGCAAGAAAAAAGAGGCTTTGATTTCTTTTCACTACGTTATAATATCATGAGCTACGTTGGGATATCATGAAGTCCTTATGGCAAATTTGCGAAACAAGATTTTGAGGACATTGATGGAAGTGTTCAAAGCTGTCTAACTTTCCATTTGGAGTCTTAACTGAATAAGTTCTTCTCATAAAACTATCAGAAATAAAAATTGCTCTACCAGCAAATAAGTTCATTGCGATTTTTCGGATTTATTCTGGTCTCAAAAAAATTGAAGATCATTTCAACTCACGCAAATGAATTCCACGGCGTTGTAAATTGCAATTTTGATAAAAATTAGTTTCTTAGCCGAAACAAGGTGAAAAGGTAAAAAATTTACAAAGTATGGGAAATAGGTGACACTCCGTGATGACTGTTGAGGAGCAAAAGAATTATAATAATTTATTCTACTTACCAGTAGAATTCAAAATTAGCACCATGGTGAAAATCAGAGTACAAATGATCCTCATTTTTTTAAATACAGGAAAAAAATAACGCAGAATTTCGAGCAGAGCGTCACTAATTATTATTACGATGTTTCATTTATATATACTATTATGAGATACTTACAATTTTCACCTTTACAAGCATAGGTAGGAGAGTGCTTATCTCTGAGCATTAATTGATTTATTAAATCCTTTACTTTACCTTGAGAAACTTAGATAACATTTTTAAACAGTAAACGCTAATTAAAATCTCTTGAACTGTCGCATTAACTTTTGTAATTTGTTTTCAAACTTACAAAAAATAATTTCAGATTGCAGAGCTCAAAATGCTCTCAACCCAGGGGATCTAGGGTGATTTTTCAGGAAAATATTATTGTAAAATAATTTTCAGCAAAATACATGAATTTTAAACAAAATAGTTGATTCCTTAACCAACAAATATCAATTTTCAAACAAAGAAAAAGGCTGTGTCTCGTCGCCTTGAAAAATTGGGGGAGTAGGAAAGGGAGATGAACTAGTCGCCCATAATTTTCGGGACGACTAGCCAAGTTTATAAAAAAAAATTAGACTAGTCTTCCTGAATTTCGAGACGACGAGACATTTCGAAAAAAAGAATAATTTTCTACAAAACAATTATCTATAAAATAGCTGATTCTTTTACCAAATTCTGGAATTTTTAAGCCAAACAGATGGATTGTCAACAAAGTAGTTTTAGTTTTTAGCAAAAAATAATTTAATTTTCAATCCAAGAGGAGGAAAGTTCCGCTAAAAAAGAGGGTTCAACAAAGCAATTTGATTTTCAATAAAAAAATATGAATTCTCAATGAATAATGTAATAATTGATATTTTAACCAAAAAAGACGAATATTCAACAAAAGATTTTTTAATGTAAACCCAATAAGATCGAATTTTCAAACAAACAGTTGATTTTCTAACCAAAAATATTAATTATCAACAAAAAAGTTGATTTTATACCAGAAATTGTTAACTAAATAGTTGAATTTTCCACCAAAAAATATGTTCTTTGAAGAAAATTGTTGAATTTTCGACAAAATTATGATCAAATTTAAATGAAGGTTCAACAAAGAAGTTGAATTTTCAATAAGAAAAAAGAAGAGTTTTTAACCCTTCGAGGACAACGTGGATTCGTGGGCCGTATAGAGCAACGTGGGGTGTTTGCACACCCCACTCTGTTTTTTGCGTTAAAATTTTTAATGGCGCATTTCCGGGTTTCGAGAAATACTTGGATTCAATCCCAAATACCTAGGATCAAAAAAAAAAAAAGAAGCCAAAATAAAAAACAAACAAAAACAAACAAAAATTCGTCAGGGGCTTCAGTGATACTGAAAGAGAAGGTACTCAAAGCCTTCCTGCAACCTGTACACAGCGAATATGCGTTTTTTGTTTCGTTGGGGTGGCCATACACCCCACGTTGTCCTCGAAGGGTTAAACAAATAGTTAAGTCGTTAACCAAAATAGATGAATTTCCAAACAAATGGTCCAATTTTCAGACAAAAAAGAATGAACATTTAAATTCTTCTAAGAAGTATCGAAACGGGCTCTTTTTAACCATTTAAAAAAAATACAAACAAGTGAAAATTGTATGACATATAAAGAATTCCATTTTCTATTAAAACTTTGCGAGATATTTACAAAAAAATGTTAAAAAGAAAATTTGTTATTTCAAAAGGATCTATAAATTTCCTTCTTAGACGATTTTTTGACGCCGCGCATATTTTTTGCTTTAATCGTGAAAAATTTACTAAGTAAAATTAAAAATATTCTTCAGCCAATTTATGCAACAATAAAACTCAAAAAATTATTTTGTTGGACCAACAAAATAATGTTGGATTAATAACGGAAGTTTTCTTATAACAGTAAAAACAGCCTAATAAAACGGGTTTGTTGCGATTACCATAAGTGCTGTAAGGCCAATAGAGCCTTTTAAGTATATTAAAATTTACTTTTGCAATATCTTGAAAAAGTTTAACAACAAAAAAATTGCTCACTGTATCTTGATGATAATTTTTGTTCACAAATTCTAATTTCCGGTGAAGATAGACGAACTCAAGCTAAAATCTTTAGAATTTTTTGATTTTCATTGTAACTTTATGATTTTACATTTAAACCATTTTTTCAATACTAATTTTCGGCAGAAAGTATTAGCATATAACGTGCATAATATTTCCAATAATTTATTAGATAATTTGAAAGTTTTTATTTAACATCACAAGAGTATTGAAAAGAAAAATGTTTCTTAAGTCCCATGAAGGTTTGTATGATTTTTGTTATTGAAAGCAATTATTATTTTGTGGATTTAATTTTTTTATTGAGGTTTTCAGGAACTGAAGAAGGAATTCTTTTTACTTATAGATTAAAATAAGTCCTAGCTAAAGAAAGTAGCCTAATGATATATTTGGGAAAGACGTAATCATTGTTTCTGTATACCTTATTGGCCTTTCATTAATTAAAGTTGTTTTATATCTTAACTTTGAAATTTTCAAAATTAAATCTGAAATTTAAAAAAAATCATAGAACACCTTACGCGAATTAAGAAAGATTTTAGCTTTTCGCTGGAAATTTGTATTTTTTCAAAAGAATTTTTATATTTTTTATCCGAGGATGAAAAAAACGCAAAAGTGAGTCTGGAGCACTGACGTAAGATAGGATTTGAAAGAAGAAGCCTTGAGAAGGATACAATACCTTGACTTTTTATTGTAATTACCAGTTATTTGTAAGATTTTGATCCAACATCGGATCACAAATAATAATGTATTTTACTTCCTCATTTTCTCAAAATGAATTGTGTTGAGGAGAATTTTGGTTTACATTTCGTTTACATGTAATATTCTAAAATGCTTGAAGATTTGGTCATTGTTGCCTATGGGCGTTTCATCCAATTCATCTCGGTTCAATACGTTAACCGCGCCGCTGTTCATGCTTATTTTTGACCGCTTTGAAACTCCATCAATACGCGTATATATTCCACGAAGAATTGTATTATTACGCTCTAATATTGCCAGAACGTCACCAGTGGATGTTGTTAAAACAATTCGCTCTTCGGATGGCATGGGCTTAGATTTACCATGTTTTCCTCTCAATTCAAGTGGCTTATCCTCAGGAAAAGTGTATCTTTGAAGTTGGAATACCCGGAGCTGATTTTTGTGGGGAATAAGCCTAATGAATCTAAGTTGTCCAAGTGGAAATCCGAGTATGAATGAAGAATAATACCTGGCAGGAGGAGACCTGGATCTGGCACGAAGAGAAGGCTCGGCAGAAGGAAGAGTTCTTTCTCGAGATTGTCTGGCAGGGGAATGAGAAGGTTCGCGATGAGGAACGCGAGAAATAGAGTCGTCATTAGGTGAACGCTCGGACTGTAAACTCAACTCTGCAAGAAGAAAAATGATTACATTTTTTTTAGAACGTTGGTATACCATGTAGCGAGGAATAAGTTCTTTTAATGGAACTATAAGAATTTCAAAAATTCCCGACCAGTAGACAAATTCACTCTGATTTTCCAGCTTTTTCCCGGTCACAAAAAAATTGCAGCTCATTTTAGTTCATGCAAATTAACTCGATGAAATTTTAAACTGCCTTTTTTCATTAAAATTTTACTTTTTCAACTGAAAATGGTTAAAAGGTGACAAATGTTCCAAATAGGGGAAATAGGCGCCAATCTGCGATGACTGTTTAGTATCAAAGAGATTTAATTAATTTATTCTACTTACCAATAGAATGCAAAATGCCGACCACGGTAAAGATCAGAGAATAAAGAATCCTCATTTTTTCAAAATACAGGAAAAAAAGATCAACGCAGAATTTTAAGAACAGCGTAGCTAATTATTATTACGATATTTCAGGTATATATACTATTCTGGTTTACTTATTTTTTTCACCTTCCAGAGCATAGATCGTAAAGTATTCAACTCTCAAAATTAAATGATTTATTCAATCCAGTGTTGGTTAATTCCTCGCACGTTTATTATTATTCTACCTTGAGAAACTCAAATAATTTTTGAAAAAAGTAAACGTTAAATAAAATCTCCTAAACTGTCGCATTAACTTCTCACATTTGTTTTGAAATCATTTTTCAATAAATTGCATCATTATTCAATAATTTAAAATTTTGTAAAGCATTATAAGCCTATACAGGATCCGATCGAAAAACTTGAAACGCCCTTTCGAGAAAAAAAAAATCATTTTTGCGAAGTTATGAGCATTTAACATTTTATAGTTGTTTTACAAAAAATAATTTCAGATTTCAAACCAAGGGAAACAGCTTGATTTTTCATGAAAATAAAGTTAATTCTCTATAAAATATCTGAATTTTTTACCATGTTGTTGAATTTTGAAGCCAAAAATATGAATTTTCAGCAAAAAGCAAATTTTCAACAATATAGTTCAATTTTCAACCCAAAAATACGAATTTTCAAAGAGAAAGTTAATTTTTAAACAAAGTGTTGAATTTTCAACCAAAAAAAAAAGAATTTTGAACAAAATAGTTGAATGCTTAACCCAAAAAAAATCTGCAAAAAATTGCATTTCCAAACAAATGAATTCTCAACGAAATAATTAAATTGTTAACCAACATAGATGAATATTCAAACGAAAAAAAAATCACGAATGTTTAACAAAACAATTGAATTTTCAAATAAAAAAAAAACGAATTTTCTACAAACAATTGTATTTGCTACCAGAAAATATGAATTTTGAAATAAAAAGTCTATTTTAAACTGAATAGTGGAATTTTCAAACAAAAATGATGCTCTCTTAACAAATTTGTTGAATTTTCGACAAAATAATAAAAAAATTCAAGCAAAAAAGATGCATTTTTTATTCAACAGGACGCATTTTCTGCAAAATAATTAAATTTTCAACTAAATACTTAAAATTTTAACCAAATAGTTGAATCGTTAACCAAAATAGATGAAGTTTTAACCAAATGGTCGAATGAAATCCTTCTCATTCCTGATCCAATTTTACCTCACTCTAAATGAGAATGTTCTAATACTTTACGTCTTGAACTACCTGGTGCACGATTCTACAGAATGTAAAATTCCTAAAATTTTTATAAACCCAGCTTTTTATTACTTCACTAGAAAAAGCAATTTCAAATCAATCCTTTCAGCACCATGTGTATTAGATTTCTAAAGTTAAGTTGTAAAGTTTTCTCCAATATCTTTTCATGCTTTCCCTTGCAATAAACAATTTATTTAATGAATTAAAACTGAATAGGGGCGCACCTGTGCATCAGGGTAACCCCCATCAAAAAAAAAAAACAATGGAATTTCGGTTCTAAGAGTTCCAGAATTTCAATATGTAAAACAAACAAGTGTTTGAATCTTTTGCTACCAACAAAGTGATTGACGTGATTATTGAAGGATTCTTTGAATGGCTTTTTAGATTAAGATTATATTTATTTTTTTAATAAGACAACTTTTCCAATTGCCATCAATTTACAAGGCAACTTCCCTAATGATTAGAATTTTAAATCGTCATTTTAACGTTTTCAATTAGTTTCAATCGGGCATTTTTGTTTCACGGAGAATCCTATCATTCTTCAGATGAAAAGAAATTAATCTGCAGGAATAAATAATTTTCTCTGTTCAAAACTGTGATGTATCGTTGAGTACAGTGTATATTTTATTTTTAAACTCAGACGAAAAAATTTGCTTGAACCAGAAAAACTGTCTTTTTATATACATACATGGAAATTTAGTTGAATCAAACAAATTGGGATTAATTTAACAGAATATTTGATTGAACAAAACCAATTTTTTGTGTGCATCAACCAAATACTCCATCTACCAAATATTTGTTCTCTATACAATAACCATATTCTGTTTGAAAATGCGACTGCATTACAAATGAAAAATAAAATTCGAACTGGTTTAATTTATTAATATTTTAAAAAACTAAATAGAAATTCACATTTGTACAATATTTAAGATAAATGACATTGTTATGTGCGTTTTTTGGTTATACTTGGCTGTAAAAACCATATAGGCTTATACTATACAGTCTGTCAGTTGTTTCTGAATAAATTCTGGCCAGAAATGGAAAAATACTAACGCTGTATTATATCATAAAAAATCTGAGACAATCTATTGTAGAAACGTAGTATTCTTAAAATAAAAGAAAATGATCCCGCGGTAAAGACAAATTTCCTATGCTCAAAAACGCGAAATAACTGAACAACCGTTTGAAAGTTTATCTTTCGCGTCATAGTCATAATTTATGAAATCTTGTGTTCAACTCATCGCCAAACTTAGAAAATGATTCCAACAAATTTGACGAATTTATAACATTAACAGCGAATCTTAATCTTTAAATCTGGAACAAGGACACAAATAAGTGTTACGTGATTACTGAGCAATCATAGCGAACTTTTAGTCGTGGAATGGAAATTTCTGTAAAGATAAAAATTCGAGATTCGTCGCTTGTATTCACTTCTTATCAGATACATGGTCAAATCTCAAATATACTACTTTTCAAATTTCGAAAATTTGACCATAATATTATTGAGAGAAATTCGCTTTTTAGTATTGACCAGTAAAGCATTTCTCAACATTACAGGGCGACCACAGGTAAGGGAAAACCCTAAAATCATGGAAAAATTATAGGCTACAATAGTAAAATGCGAATTTTCACTGAATTCCGAACTTTAAAATGTTCTAAAAAATTCTCTGTTACACCTACGCCGAAAGTGCATCTTATAATTTTCTATTTCAGCTTTGCAGAAATTTTCATTCCACGACTAAAAATGTATTCTGATTACTCAAGAATCACATTATATTTATTCAACAATCACCTAATATTTAATCGTGTCCTTGGTCCAGATTTAACAGAAGGATTCTCTCTTCATTGTATTGATATTGTAAATTGAGACAAAGAAATTATTCTCTAATTCAAATAAAAGATTGGTTGAACAGAAAAAAATACTTTTTTCGTTAGAAGAAATATTCTCGTTGGAACAGCGAACTATATCTTTAATTAATATTTGAAAAAAAAGCTACTATGTCTGTATTCGTTGACACCCTAGTGCCAATCAAAAACTGCTGCAAGAATAAAAGTCGTTATTAGTTCCGCTTTTTCTATCTCCCCGCGCGCCACTCGACAACGGGCCACGCACTGCTGACCGTCGTGGCGTGTGGAAATTTTCCTCCCCGTCACAACTTCACTACCAGCACTGCCATCACTCTCGTTGACCACCTCCCACTCTCCCACGTCCCGCTTTTCCGTCGGTAACTGGGACCTCTCCATGCAGTACCTTCTGGAACCTCTCCATGCAGTCTCTTCTGGAACCGACAGATGTCTCTCAAGGCTGTTACCGCCCCAAATTTTCCCTTATCTCACTTTACTGCAAACCCTCACAGCCCCTACAGACACCCCTTTCTCTCCCTTAACATCTCCCAAAACTGCGAGAACCACTTTCATCCCTATCGAAGGCCCAAACTCCTGATTACAAACTCCCTTGATCCCTTGCCAACTCGACCTCACTTTCTCTACTTAACCAAATCCCACCTCACGACTACGCTGAAAATTAATTTTTATCTCCTCAATTCACCCCACACAAACCTACCCACCTCCAAGGCTTTTACTCCCACACTCCACTCACATCTTTCACATAAATTCCGTACAATACTCTCAGCAGTTGCTAACTAAATGTACAGAATTTATTTGAATACGAACGTGTTCCTTTCTTGTTGGAATATGATTCCATTTGACGTTGTGCTATTATTTCCTGTCTACTGTAGTACAGTATTTTTCTCCTGAAACATTTTCATGTGGGACTTAAAAAAACAACTTTTTTATCTGTTTCTGCAAAATGGATTCTATGGAACTGAAGAAATATTGGGGTTTACATTTCGTTTACATGTAATATTCTAAAATTCTGGAAGATTTTATGATGGGTGCCTGGGCGAATTTCGTCCCATTCAGCTTGGTTCAATATGTTAACTGCAACGCTGTTCATGTTTATTTTTGGCCTTGTTCCAACGCCATCAACACGAGTATATATTTCACGAAGAACTGTATTATTACGATCTAATATTGCCAAGACGTAACCAGTGGATGTTGTAAAATCAGTTTGCTCTTCGGTTAGCATGGGCACATAAGCACCATGTTTTCCTCTCAATTCAAGTGTTTTATCCTTGGGAAATGTGTATCTTCGAATTTCGAATACATGGTGCGCATTCCTGCGGGGAATAACCTGAATAAAACTAAGGTCTTCATGTGCACATCTGAGTACGATAGAATTAGGGTACCTGGCAGGAGGAGACCCGGACCTGGCAGGAGGATATCTGGCACAAGGAGACCTGGACCTGGCAGGAGGATATCTGGCATGAGGAGACCTGGAACTCTCACGGAAAGAAGGCTCGGCAGGAGGAAGAGTTCTTTCTGTAGAATGTCTGCCAGGAGAAGAAGAAGATTGACGACGAGGAACAGATGGAATAGGGGCGCCATTAGGTAAACAGTCGAACTGTGAACTTGACTCTGCAAGAAGAAACAGTATCAAATTTATTTTTAATTACATTTGTATATCATGGACTCATTGTGGAAAAATTGTAAGGCAAGACTTTAAGGACATTTAGGGAAACTTTTAAAGCTGTAATACTTTCCACTTGGTGTCCTAATTATATGAGTTCTTCTAATAAAACCATGAAAATTAAAAAAATTCCTTACCCGTATATTAGTTAAGTAGCAAAAAGTATATATCAATGTATTTTACTTACCAATAGTTATGTAAGGGTCTTATCTGTAAGGGATAGATCATTCATTCAATCAAGTGCTGGTTAATTTGTCGCACGTGTATTATAATTTCATTTTAAGAAACTCAGATAATCTTTTTAAACTCAGATATTGTTTTTATAAAGTGAACGTTAATTAAAGTGTCATCAAATTGTCGCATTATTTTTCACGTCCCTCACATTTCCTATGTCTATGGATTTCGGACTTTTTTCATTTTCTTAAAAAGCATTTTTTAATCAGTTACATCATTTTTTAATAATATTAAACTTTATAATTCGCCGTTTTGAGAAAAAAATCACTTTCGCGAACAACTTTAAAAATTTTAAACTTTAAAAACTTTGAAAACAACTTTTTTTATCTTTGCCCACAAAGGAGAGTATGGAGCATTGACAAAAGATTCAGGCCTTAAGAATGATAATACAGTGACTTTTTATTTTGAATACCAGTTATTCCAAGGATTTTGATCCGATATCGGATCCCAAACAATAATGTATTTTACTTTTACATTTTTTTAAATTGAATTATGTTGTGGAGGATTTTGGTTTACGTTTCGTTTACATGTAATATTCTAAAATTCTGAAACGATTTGGGCACATATATACCATGTGCTCCTCTCAATTCAAGTGGTTTATCCTCAGGAAAAGTATATCTTCGAATTTCGAATCCCCGATGCGGATTCTTGTGGGGAATATGTCTAATGAATCTAAGTTGTTCAAGTGGAAATCCGAGTATGAATGAAGAAAGACGCCTGACAGGAGGAGACCTGGACCTGGCCCGAAGAGAAGGCTCAGCAGGAGGAGCAGTTCTTTCTGGAGAATGTCTGGGCAGGGAAATAAGAAGGCTTGTGATGAGGAACACGAGAAATAGTGTCGCCATGTTGTGAACGCTTGGACTGTAAACTCAACTCTGAAAGAAGAAAAAGGATTACATTTTTTCAAGAACGTTGGTATATCATGAATTGAGGCAAGACTGTGAGGACAATGAGGGAAGTATATCATGTTCGAACTGCATTTTTGATTGAAATTTTATTATTTCAACTGAAAAAGGTGAAAACAAGGCAAATTTTCAAAATAGGGGAAATAGGCGACTCTCTTCGATGACTGTTGAGTAGCAAAGAGATTAAATTAATTTATTCTACTTACCAATAGAATGCAGAATAACGAACACGATAAAGATCAGAGCATAAATAATCCTCTTTTTTCAAAATACAGGAGAAAAAGATTAACGCAAAATTTTGTGAACAACGTATGTAGCTAATTATTATCAGGAAGTTTCATGTAGATATACGATTCTGAGATACTTCTATTTTTCACCTTCCCCAGCATAGGGGCCATCGACAAATCTCGTGACGCCAAAAATAGTCAAAATTTACCACCCGACGGTCTCAAGATCCCCCCACTACAGCACTACAGCGCACAGGAACCATTGCGTTGCCAATTAGTAATATACAAATATAAAAAAGGTTACTATGTTTCAAATTTTCTAATTATGCAGTTCAATCACTTTCATTTTTTTGAATTGTTTGACGTGCTTTTGAACTCCTTCAAATCCTTTTGATTTTTTTTTAAATCCTTGAAATCAACTGAAATCCTCCGAATTACCAAATATACTTGAATTCATCTAAATTCCTCTAATATTCATCCAGAATATTACAGGCCTGTATTATCTGAATTCCTTGAATTCCTTAAATTTCTTAAATTCTTAGAATTCCAAGACCTATAAGATAATTTAAAGAATTCATAAGAATTGAAAGAATTTAAGTTTGTAGAATCAAAAGAATTTGAGGAATTTAGAAGATCACAGGATTTCAGAGGATTTTGAATATTCAAGGAATTCAGGATATTCAAGGATCACAGGGAATTTAGAGAATTTAAAAGCATTTCGGCCATTCAAGGAATTTAGAGAATTAAGAATATTCAAGGAATTCGGGGGATTTTGAGAATTCAAGGCATTTCAGGAATTCAGAATATGTATGTGATTCTGGGAATTTAGAGATTTTCACGATTTCTGAAAATACAAGGGACTTAGAATATTCAAAAAATTCAGGACATTCAGAGAATTCAAGCAATTCCGAATATTCAAGGATTTCAGGGAATGTAAAGAATTGAAAGATTTTAGAAAATTCGAAGATTTCAGAAAATTTAAGGAATTCACACAATTTGAGGAATTCAGCGGATTTAAGGAATACAGAGAAATCAAGGAATACAGAGAAATCAAGGAATTCTGGAATTCAAGGAATTCTGAAAATTTAAGGAATTCAGAGAATTTACAGAATTCTGAGAATGCAAGGAATTCAAAATATTCAAGGAACTCTGAGAATTCCGAATTAAAGGAATTCAGAGATTTTGAGTAATTCCGAAAATTCAAGGATTTCATTGAATTTACAAAATTTTAGGGATTCAAGGAATTCAGAGATTTTCAGAAAATCAGGGAAACTGCCAAATTTTCATTGCTCTAAATATAAAACTCTTCTTAAAGAAAAGGAAATCAAATTATTTTATTTTAAGTTTTGAAAGTTGTAAATTTTTAGTTTCAAAGGCTTTAAATTTGATATTGTACCATTTTTTAGTCATTCAACATTTTTCTATTTAAAACGCAAAATTAAAAATGATCCATTTTTAAATTGTAATATTGACTAATTTTCAGTTTTAAATGTTATAAGTAGTAATATTAATTATCTATAATTATTAATAATAATATATAAATAATATAAAAACAAAATAATAACATAAAATAAAATAAGTATAAGAATAATAAAATGAAAAATAATATAATATATAATAAAAGAAGTAATAAAAAGAACAATAAAAAAAAGATTTCGTACTCGATATGATAAACTGACGAAAAATAAAATGAATAAGCAAGTAACTTTTTCATAAAACTAGGCAATAATAAGAAAGATCATTTTTTAAATAAAATAAACGTAGGTAGGTACTATATTGAATTCAATTTGAAACGCTTTAAATTTCTAAGATTTCAAATCGTCATCTTAAATCGTAAACTAGACGAATTTTCAACAAAATACATTAATTTTAAACAAAATAGTTGAATCGTTAACCAAAAAAGTTCAATTTTCAAACAAAAATAAAATCATTTTCTACACAACGATTAAATTTTCAACCCAAGAATATGAATTTTCAACGAGAGAGTTATTTTGTAAACAACTAGTTAAATTGTCAACTAAAAGAAAAAAAATTGCAACAAAATAGTTGAATGTTTAACCAAAAAAAAATCTACAAAGCAATTGGATTTTCAAACAAAACATATTAATTTTCAACGAAATAATGGAATCGTTAACCAAAATATATGAATTTTCGAACGAAAAAAAAAAATTTTTCAACAAAACAATTGAATTTCAAATTCGAAACCATGAAGTTTCAATAACAAGCTAACTTTCGATCAAATATATGAATTTCTACCAAACTGATGAATTTTCAACAACAACAAAAAAAACGAATTTTTCTACAAATGATTAAATTTCCTACCCGAAAATATTAGTTTTCAATTAAATAGTCTAATAAATAATAATAAATGAAATTTCAAAAACTCGAATTCTCAAAAAACTGGTTGAATTATTAGACCAGAAAACGGATTGTCTACAAAACAATGATATTTTCCCAAAAAAGTAAATTTCCAACCAAATTTGTTGCATTTTCAACGAAAAAGCTGAATTTCAGATCGGAAGATATCATTTTTTTCGACCCGAAAAATTCAAAAAAAAAAAAAAAAAAATTCAAATCATCGTGAAATCTAGAAAATGATCACAAAAAATTTGTATAATTTATATAATTAAGAGCGAATCCTAATCTTTAGATCTGGATCAAGGACACAATTAAGTGTTATGTGAATGTTAAGTAATCATAATAAGTTTTTAGTTGTGGAATGGAAATTTCCGTGAATATAAAAATTCGAAATTCATCGCTTGTGTTTATTTCTCATCAGATACAAGGTCAAATATCATATATACTTCTTGTCGAATTTTTGAAATTTAAACATAATCTTCAATTTATGATAATATCATCCAGAGTTCTCTGTTGCATCTACGCTGAAAATATTGTTTTCTCTAAAAAAGAAAGTTTCTATAAATGAGAGAAACTCTTCGAATTGAAGAAATAAATTCCAAAGAAACTGTAGACATTTGTATGCCAATTCGGAAAATTCCAGGAAAAATCAGGAGAAAGACAGGAAATTCTGAAAATTAAGATTTCTGGCCACCCTTAAATTATCTACATTCATTGGAGCAAAAATGTTTTAAATTCAAAAATTAATGGTTAGGTTTTTAGTATAAATTGGAACGTCCTGCTTTGGGATCTGACGTTGCATCTTATAATTTCGTATTTTTAGCTTTACAGGAATTTCCATTCCACGAATAAACATTTCTTCTGATTACTCAACAATCACTTAATATTTATCCGTGTTTTTGATCCAGATTCAAAAAGTAGGATTGGCTCTTTATTGTATAAATTTTTCAAATTAAAACAAAGCAATTATTCTTCAACTGAAATATATTTTCGGTTGATATGGAAGAAATACTTCTTTCATTAGCAAAAATATTCGTGTTGGAATAACAAAATTATCTTTAATTGAACTTTGAGACTAAACTTTCGAGACTACATACTTATTTTTGATAATTTTTACGTTTTTGTCAAATTTATGCTGCGTAAAATTTGTTTGGGTTGCTATAATTATCACTATTTTATAATTCAATATTTTATGTGTTCACTTATTTTCTCTCAAGGTGTCAATAGCTGGTGCTCTTACCCTATGAGGAAATGTTTTTTTTGCGCTGTTCCAATAATTTAACAGAAGGTCGTGGCTAGTCATCCACCTTTTTACGATAATTTTAAAACTTATATCGATTAAATATGATTAATAAATATGTCAATTCACATCAGCTGCAATTAAAGTGTAATGATGAGGATAATTATCAATTTTGTCTTCTGGTAATTGTAATAATATGTTACGAAATTGATTGTCTTCTTTCACTTTTAAAACAAGTGAAGGAGAGTACGTATTTGAATTAAATTTCAACACGTCAATTAATGTACTTATTTTCCCATGTAACATTACAAACTAGGACTATAGATGAATATTTTTATTAAATAAAAATGTAAAAATTTATTTACAGCAATACAATAAGTCTTTATATGAACCTGTAAATTATGTTCGTATAATAATATTTTGATGAAATTATGAAATTAAAAACAAGGCAATATCTAAAAAACCTAAGATTTAAATATTTTGCCACTAAAATTGTTTATAACAATAATTTTTGTTGATTTTTGAGACTTCTTTGTAAGTGAAATTTACTTCTCCAGCATTTAAATTTAACTACGAAGTTCTGGAAATTAAAAAAAGAACAAGATTTCTTGGGAGGCATGAACCTAGTTTCTTTAATCTGTTTTCACACCCTAAGAAATATTTCATAATTTGATATAAATCCATAGGTTTAAGTAAAACTTTTTCTTAATTAGAAGATGTGATTCCTTGGTCCAAAGAAGCGTACCACAAATTTGACCAAATATTTCTTGGCAACAAAAAATGGGTTTTTAATATAAATAAAAATTTCTGTGATTCTAAGATGCGATATATTGTTCATAATATGCATGTAAGAAAGTTCACAAAATATTAATTGATTCAAAAAACTGCGTCTTTGTTTTGATTAAAAGAGAAAGTTGTTTTGCATCAACTTAATCTATTGAAAATCAGCTCAAAATGGAACAAATAGTTCAATATATCTGTTTTCGCAAAATGCAGTCTGGCGAACTGAAGAAATATTCCAGCCTTAAGAATGACAATACATTGAGTTTTTATTGTGATTACCAGTTATTTGTAGGATTTTGATCCGACATCAGATCACAAACCGTAATCTATTTCACTTTTACATACATTTTCTAAAATTGAATGATGATGTGGAGGATTTTGGTTTACATTTCGTTTAGATGTGATATTCTAAAATTCTTATTGATTTTATTATGGTTGCCAATGGGAGTTTCATCTATTTCATCTTGGTTCAATAAGTCAACCGCGCCGGTGTTTATATTTATTTTCACCCGTTTTCTAACGCCATTAACACGAGTGTATATTCCACGAAGAAATGCCTTATTACGCCCCAGTATTGCCAAAATGTCACCAGTGGATTTTGTTAAAACAATTCGCTCTTCGATTGGCATAGGCATATATGCACGATTTGCTACTCTTAGTTCAAGTGGTTTATCCTCAGGAAAAGTGTATCTTCGAATTTCAAATACCTTGTGCGGATTCCTGAGGGGAATGAGCCGAATAAAACTAAGGTCCTCAATTTCATATCTAAGTACGAAGGAAGGAGGATATCTGATAGGAGGAGACATGGACCTGGCAGGAGGATATCTGGCATGAGGAGACCTGAACCTCTCACGAAGAGAAGGCTCGGCAGGAGGAAGAGTTCTTTCTGGAGAATCTCTGCCAGGAGAAGAAGAAGATTCACGACGAGGAATAGATGGAATAGGGGCGCCATTGGGTAAGCAGTCGAATTGTAAACTTAATCCTGCAAGACGAAAGAGGATGAAATTTATTTTAGCTACGTTGGTATATCATAAACTAGGTTAGTATTTCATGAACTCCTTATGGAACAATTGCGAGGCAAGACTTTGAGGACGTTGGGTGAAGTGTTTAAAGCTGTGAGTTCTTCTAATAAGACTATAAGAATTAACAAAATTTCCTACCAGTCAATACATTGACTGTCATTTTTCGGCTTTCTCGACCGGTCTCAAAAAAATTGAAGCTCATTCAAATTACGCGAATGTGATGACTGTTAGGTAGCAGAAGGATTATATAAATTTATTTTACTCACCAATAGAATTCAGAATAAAGAACATGGTGAAGATTAGAGTATGAATGATCCTCATTTTTTCAAAATACAAGAAAAAAAGGATAACGCAGGATTTTCAGAACAGCGTAATTAATTATTATTACGATGTTTTATTTGTATATATACATATTGTTCTGAGATGATTATATTTTTCACCTTCTTGAGTATAGATTGTAAAGAGCTTATCTCTTACCATTACATGATTTATTAAATCCAGTGGTGTTTAATTCCTCGCACGCTTATTGCGTTTTTTATTATATACCTTGAGAAACTTAGATAATTTTTTTGAAAAGTAAATGCTAATTGAAGTCTCTTCAACTGTAGCAATAACTTTTGTAATTTTTTTGAACACCATTCTCTAATTAGTTAAATTATTCTTTTATAATTTCAAACTCTGTAAGGCATTGCAAGCAAACTTAGAGTCTGGTCGAAAAACCCAAAATACCTTTTTATAACAAAAATAATTTTTTCGAAGTTATGAGCATTTAAAATTTTAGAGTTGTTTTACAAAAAATTATTTCAGAACCCAGATAACAATCGTGCGAGGCACGTCAGCCGCACGGCATGCGAGGCACGCCGTGCCTGCAGGGTGCGAGGTATATGCGCCGCACTGTGTAAGGGGCACGCACGTGCGAGGCATATGAATCGCACTTCGCGATTGGCACGATTAACGGCGCATGTGCGTCGCACTTCGTGAGATGCCTTATTTACAGCAGGAATAAATAAGTGAGAAGCGCAGTTTTCAATAATAATTATTGCTACTATAATTTCAACTATAATTATTGTGAAAATGGTTTATTCGTAAAAATTGAAACATTTCCAATTTTATCGCAAGCATAAATTAGGTAATTTTTAATAATAAATTATTCAAATTATTTGTGAAATTGCTTAATGTGCAATGTATTTTATTTATTTTTAAACTATAATTCAATAGTATGTTCCTTTACTCGATCGGTATGAGATTAAAAAGAAAATTTCTTGGCTATTCTGTAATTTTTAAAAAGCAAGAAATAAATTTCAACTTCTTAAACTTTTTTTTTCTATTATCTTTAGTTCCTTTTTTGAACATACAGCATGACCAAAAAAAATTATATTCAATTATCCAAAATGGCTGGCTAACGAACTTGACCTTCATTGTAGGAGACTTGAAGAGCATACCAAAGCCCAAACCCATAGGTTAATTCTCTTGAAAGTTATCGTGCTACCAAACTAAAAATCTACAGACGGACTAACAGATAGACAGACCAATAGATAAACATTTTGTAAAAACCTGTTTTTTGGGTTCAGGGGGTCTCAAAACGTGGAAATTTGACAAAAACCGGGGGGGGGAGGGCGGGGTCAAATTTTACACAAATCTAATACCTTCTCTGGATGAGAATGCAAAAAAATGAATTTTCACCCAAAAATATGAAATTTCAACAAAATAGCTAAAGAAAGCAGAGCATTTAACAAAGCAATCGGATTTTCAAATAAAAAAGACGAGTTCTCAACAAAAATATAAAAATAGATACATTTTCCACACGAAAGCATGAATTTAAACAAAAAGTTAATTTTCAATTTAATAGTTGAATTTTTAACCAAAACAGTTGAATCGTTAACCAAAATAGATGAATTATTAACCTAACTTGACCGATTTAAAACATTATTTTTCTGAATTGAAGCTTGTTTCATACATAAAACAAATTGGATTTAATTCGACAACATTTTTGATTGACTCAAACCAATTTTTTTCTTGCATTAATAAAATACTACATCTACCAAAATATCTATCTACAAAATATTTGTTTGTCTATGTAATAACCACATTCTATGGTTGAACCAACAAAAATTTTGGTTGATTCAACCAAATCGCTTTCTGAGTGTACTAAGTTTAAAAAAAGTTTTACGACATGATCTCTGATCATAAACAATGTGGAACTCACAATAAAATTTATTGAAAAATGATAAATTAAATAAATAATGTTAATTTTTTTGGTGTACAATGTACATCATTTATCATAAAAATATATAAAATCAAAGAAATGCTAAGTTTTTTAGACACGTGTATGATTAATATTAGTTTACCTTGAGAATCTCAGGTAATTTTATAACTCAATATGTAGTTTTCATGGAATATCTGTAGAAATTCAGCCGATTAAGGGAAATAATAATCGGAAAAACCTCAAATAAAAATATTTTCCCACAAAAATGGTTTAAAACAATGATTCTTGTTAGTTTTCGAGAAAATTTTGTAAGCAAGATTTACTTTCACAACTAATTTCGATGAAAAAGATAAATACAATATAAAATGTTCAGAAACTTAGAGTCTTCTTCGTAACCTTATTTTTTTTTTTTTTTTTTTTTTTATTTGGTGAAATCCTAGCCCACAG
>CAKNYM010048287.1:1989-23355 GCA_932195095.1 Andricus curvator
CCCCCCCCCCCCCCCCCCCGGCAAAAGAGCATAAGCGCCAAAATTTTTTGTAAATAATTTTTTCTTAACAAACATTTTTTTGCACAAAATTTTTTTCACAACCTTTTTTCTTCAACAAAATTTTTTTTCAACTAAATTTCTTTAATTCACTCTATGCAATATAAAATTAGTATTTTTCGTTACCTCTTCCTAACACAACTTTTTCGGGCGGGCGTTGCAGGCGAATGATGCAATCACACGAGTTACCAATCACCTATTTTGCGCACTTGTATCACAAATAACTATTAGAAAATTACATTATTTGGGGTAATGGAGTTAATATGCAAGCTAGGAGGCTGAAACTTGGTGAAACGTTTTCCACCCCCACAGGCTACCTACAGATCGTATTTGGACCCAAAAAGCCTTGGGGGCATTTTTACCATACTTACCCGCTAGACTCTTTATTCAAGTTATTTAACTTTCTCATCTATTTTTTTTGTTTAGTTTTAGAAATGATTGATTTTTAAAATAGCAGATGTCTGATATTTCAACTTTTTATTACCTACTCTCAGCAACATAATGAAAAAGGTTTCACAAAAATCCGCACTATGGGTGCCAAACACCCAGAACAACCTTGAATTTATTTTTTTCTAAAAGTATACTGTTTCAAGAGTATCCCATTAAATTTTTAGGTCAAAATATTAAAAATTACGCAATACATATCTTTTTTATGAAAAAACTCATTTTTTCGAGTTTTTTGTTAAATCCAGTTTTTAACCAATTATATCGTTATAAAACCAACGGGATTTTAAAAAAACGTATAATTCTACATCCCATTAAAATTTCGTTAGAAAATATTGAAATCCGGCTTAGTTATACAAGTTTAAACATCTGGGTGACAAACACCCACGGTGTAGCTTGCGTAATTATTTCGAGGTGTGCAGTTTAAGGGTTAACGTTTAACTTGACTCCACTAATGGTAACAAATCGTGGATTCAAGTCATATGAAGCGGGCCGGACATTGATTTTTTTGACTGTAGAAAAAACTGGAAAAAAACACCTGACAGGAAAAAAACAGCAATATCCGACCCGCATCGTATGACTGGAATCCGCGATTTTTCACCATGTGTTGAAGAAAAATAATTATTATCTGTTTTAGATTCAAGCCCCAGCTGTCCGAATTATTATTTCCACTGCCGGACTACGGACTAAGGCAAGTGCCTATTGGGTAAAATCGGTAATAATTAGTATGATCCAATCCTTTAAAAAAACGTTCACAAGTAAGTCGTACCGTTGTACATGTGATTCCGTCTTTGGATCTGAAGTCGTGTTTTGATCACAGTCAATGGGTAGAGACAGCAACGGACTGAGAAGGACGAAAGCATGCTCAGTGGAAAAAACTTTGTTTTGTCCATCATGTCCCACTCGATGGTGCGAATGAAAGGCGGCGATTCTACTGAAGACATCTTTGGATATCAATTCCGGAGAACTGCTCGTTATTGGATTGAAGAAAGTCCAGTTGAACACTGGTTTACGAAAATGCAGCTTTCTTATCTTGCACATTTCAGTAACCTTTTTTGGACATTACTACCAAAGTGTTCTTTCTAATTTAGGTCTTCATATCTGCCACAGAAAAATTTCAATATTTATAGATTACTAGTGCTATGCTTAAAAACAAAAGAGAAAATTATAAGAAAATGTTGTCTACCACTACAATATTTAGTTCTTTATGGAATTTTGTTGCTGCACTGTAAAAAAAAGTCGTGTAAGTTCACTACGTTTATCGTCGATCAAAAAGGACCCTCGGTTATCGACGTAAAATTACTATAAAAACCTATGAAAATCTTACACTGAGAGAATTTTCGTCGGAGTAAATGATAAACGTAAAATAATTTATAATGTATTTCTATATGAAAATGGCGAAAACGGTGGTTTTGTTATACTTAGTCGCATTGTTGTACCGAAGCTTAATATTGTGATAAAGCTTTAGATACTTGAAGACGAAAAATTAGTATTTAGAATACGTGTCTTAGAATATTAATGTAGTGAAGGCCTTTTCCGGTTTTTCGATGTTTTTTTTTAAATATTGCCGACATGTTTCGACTCGGATCCGAGTCCTTTTCAAGGCTTAGTTCTTATTATTAGTTAACGAAAATTAGGAAAGTTTCAATTGTAGATTGTACATAGTTGTCAAGCATAAAAAATTTTCAAAATTTTTTTAATTGCAGCATCATAACCTCGAAGTTTAAAAAAATGTCTCGGAGATAAATCCTAGAGAAAATTATTATATATATTCTACATTTTTGAAAAAGAAAGTGTTAAGAGTCTTGTGGCATGTTACATTATAACATGTTACATTACGTTATAATGTAACATGCCAAAAGGATCTTAATACTTTATGTTTTTAAAAATGTAGAATATATATATATATAATAATTTGCTCTAGGATTTATCTCCTACGAGACAAACGTTTTTTTAAACTTCGAGGTTATGATGCTACAATTTAAAAATTTTTCAAAATTTTTTATGCTTGACAACTATGTAAAATCTACAATTGAAACTTTCCTAATTTTCGTTAACTAATAATAAGAACTAAGCCTTGAAAAGGACTCGAATCCGAGTCGAAACATGTCGGCAATATCTAAATTGAAACATCAAAAAATTGGAAAAGGCCTTCACTACATTAATATTTTTAGAATGATATTATGCTTACTAAGTAAAACTCTTTATTGTTTCCTCATAGAGGGAGGTTTGTAATGACCTAAATTTTCAAATATACTTTTTTGACATATTTTGGTAGAATTCGACCCCAGGAGCTGGAAAATAAAGTTTTTAAAAAATGTCCGTGTGTGTGTATGTATGTTTGTGTGTAACTTTTTTCTGTTCATCATATCTCGAAAAGTAAAAGAGCTATGATCATGGAATTTGAATGAAGTGTAGCTCGGATTGATATCCAGGTCTGATAGGATTTTCAGCTAGATCGACCATTTACAAATAGTTTTTTCTTGTGTTTAGAGATTTAAAAAGAAAAATTTTACCTTGTTTATATAAGAAAAACTTGTTTGATATTCAAAATACAACAACACGATATTTAGCTTATTTGTTCGCGTCTCTGAAACGCATCGGTCGACCTATTGTTGAAACTTTTATAACCTGCCAGTACCGATTTATGAAGTTTCAAAAAATGGTTTATTCTGTTTATATAACAAAATTTTTTTCGATATTCAAAATACAACAATTTACATGTAGAGTATTTGTTCGCGTTCTTGAGACGCATCGATTGGCCTATTGATGAACTTTTCATAACCCACCAGTACCGATTTATGAAGTCTCAAGAAAATGGTATATTCTGTTTATATGATAAAAACTTTTTTGTTATTCAAAACACGACAATATTACATGTAGAGTTTTTGTTCGCGTCCTTGAGACGCATCGATTGATCTATTGATGAACCATTCACGACCCACCAGTACCGATTTATGAAGTTTCAAAAAAATGGTTTATTCTGTTTATATGAAAAAAACTTTTTTGATATTCAAAACACGAGAATATTACATGTAGAGTTTTTGTTCGCGTCCTTGAGACTCATCGATTGACCTATTGGTGAACCTTTTATGACCGACCAGTACCGATTTATGAAGTTTCAAAAAAATTGTGTATTCTATTTATATGAGAAAAACTTTTTTCATATTAGGAGTACTAACGGCCATACCACGCTGAAAACCCCAGTTCTCGTCAGATCACTGAAGTTAAGCAGCGTTGGACGCGGTTAGTACTTGGATGGGTGACCATTCAAGAATACTGACATGAGTGCTGTTGGCACATCGTGGGTGTGGTGAGCCCACACTTGTAGTTATTTATAACTACAAGAAAAAACCTAGAAACACTACCCGAATCGGGTAGTGTCACGCCTACCCTGAAAGGGAAATGGTTTAATGGTATATATATATATATATACAGTACTGTCTCTGAAGTGTTTGTTTGCGTCTTCGAGACACGTCGAGTGACCTATTGACGAACCTTCTATGACCTCTTATGATCTAGCAATACCGTTTCATAAATTTAACAAATATATTGTTTATCTTGTTGACATAAGGAAAACTTTTTTAGTATTGGGAATACAACTATAATATGTATCATATATTTGTTCGCGTCTTCGTGACGCGTGGATTGATCTGTTAGCGAACTTTTGAAGACCAGTATTGATTGATCAATAGCTACTCAGAAAGTTTTAAGAAAAGTTACATTGTTTCAATAAGGTTTTAATTTGAAATATAAAACTACCGTAGGTTAAAAAGTTGTTCATTGTAACACAACACATCAATTGATATTTTGATGGGCCCTCTGATTTTCTGAAAATAAAATTTTCGGAAAGACAGAAACATAAGCTTGAAAAATATTGAAAGTATACATTTTTTTCTTTTGTTAGGGAAAACCTCCCTCTATGAGGATTTACATTTATTTGATACTTATGAGGAAGCAAAATGCTCATAAAATGGGCACAAATAAATACAGCCATAGTGAATACGTCCATAGTACTTCGCAGCCGTATTTTACACTTCTTCACACAGGAATCAAATTATTCTGTTTCGAGTTATTTTAAGTTAAGTAAGTTAAGTTTCGAGTTAAGTTAAGTTTCAAGTTAAGTTACCAAGTTTTCATGTTCGAATGTGTTTGTATATTGTTGTGGTTACCAGAGTCACTTCCGGAATATTTTTCCCCCTTTCCGGAAAATCGAATCTTCTGATAAAGTTTGAGATTTTTTCGGCTTAAGGCGAGGTCAGGGTACCACCTGATTCCTGACGGCTTAACATATCAGCGGCGACATATCAGCACCTATTAGACCGAAAAATGTTGAAAAAATGCAAATCGCTTTTCAAGACACGTACTACATAGAGAAAAAAAAAGAAATTTCCTGGTCGAAATAAAACAAACTTTTCTCTAGGAACAAAACCTAAAAACGGCCGATGTTAAAAAGCCATTTGCATTTTTTTCGAAATTTTTCGGTTTAATAGGTGCTGATATATCTACCTATAAATATGTTAATTTTAGCGCAAATTTGATTGTTTATAACACTATATCTTAGAAATGGTTAATTGTACAAAAAAAGTGTAAACGGCTAGAAGTTTTGGCTTGGTTCAGAGTTTTCAAAACATATTTTACAGAATTTTTTTCATAATTAATGTATTTGTTTAAAAAAAAAACTTCTTGAGACAATTACCGACCAACTTTTCGAAAAAGTACCCTGGATATTTAAAATCAGGGGGCCTTCTTGATATTTTAAGCCAAAGTTGCCATCTAGACCTCTCAGTGCATACAGAAGTGTTAGTGGCGACTGGATTAAATGGGGATCACGACGTAAAACCGCCTTAAGCCGATTTTCTACATAGCGCTTTTTTAGATTCTCATGTTTTTTCTACGAAAATTTGAAAACATTCTTTCACTTAGTGTAATATCTTTTCCATTTATTCAAACAAAAATATTTTTTTTTTGCCGGTGCGAAACACTTTGAACACCACTATATTACTTTTTGATACGCAATCCTCTTTTCCTTACTTTAAATCGATATTATACTAAATTTTAATTCATTTTTATCGTTTAGTCTAGCCAGAAGTCTCTCAGTGTTGGCCACCGGATAAGAGCACCAATTCTTAGCGCTTTAACCCAATTCTTGGCTTGCCAAAAACCGAAAAGAATTTTTTTAATTTTGGATAAATAGTTGATTGCACTGCATATCTAATAAATGCATTATACGCAAAAACGATGGCAGAATTAAATTAATTAAAGCTAAATAAGCTAAACACTCGTATTATCTAATAAATTAGAGATAGCTGCCAAAAATTGGGAGGGCAGGTACCAATAGTTGCTCTTATCCTAGTGATTTTACACCAATTGTGTGAAGCAATACGTTTATCGTACGTCCTTTTTACATTCTCATCATAATGAGACGGTACTGTTTTTATGTGAAAACTGACTATCGCGGGTTTCTTTAAATCTCCACGTTTCGAGACCTCCTGAATGCGAAAAAAAAACCCGGTTTTACGACGGTGTCGATGTTGTTGTCGTCGTTCTCGTTTCTATGCCGAATAACTTTTGAAATAATAGTTGGATTAGACTGTGCTTTGGTACACAGTTTTAGAGACCAAAAAGAACGATCGTGTTCATCAACCAGCTATTTTGGATAAAAATTCAAAAAGTGAGAGCATTTTCAAAATTTTTGAGACCATTTTTTTTTTAATTTAAAAATTTTATGTACGGCTATCCGTAGTACATGGAAACTCGAGCAATTTATCCTCACGACTTTTTTTTCGATAAAATCAAAATTATTAGAGTTATAGTATTTTTAAATGAAGAAAAAACGAAAATAAACATTTTAAGACAAACAACGCACGATATGAAAAAAGTCAAGAGAAGAAAAAAGTTTCTTTTTGAAAGGCCTACAAGCATATCATAACAACTTTTTGAATTTTCTTGAAAAATCGAAAATTCAAATTTTGACCGCACAAAAAATAATGAAAAATCAAAGAGTCCATTTTTCGGTCCAACTATGCAAGATACGGAAAAAGATGAATCGACAAAAATTGTGCACCCCAAAAAAATCTACAAATTTGTTTTCAATCACTTTTTCATAAGACACGTAGTTTTTGTTTTATTCGTAAAAAACAACATTAAAAATAAAAAAAATTAAATTTTTGGACAAACGACACAAGCTACGAAAAAAAATAAGACAAAAATTGTTCACCTAAAAAAGAGCTACAAATTTGTTATTAATTATTTTTTGATAGGATGAGTAGTTTTTGTTTTATTTGTAATAAACATTAAAAATTTTAAAATTAAAATTTTGGACAAATGACACAAGCCACCGCAAAAATTAATAGAATAAAGTTGTTCACCCAAAAAGGATTGACAAATTTGTTATTAATAATTTTTAGATATGACGTGTAGACGTGTTTTTCTTTTAATCGTAAAAAAAAATAAAAAAATTGCATTTTTGGAAAAACGATACAAGAGACGAAAAAAAAATTAAATGGCAAAAGTTGTTCAACCAAAAAAGATCTACAAATGTGTTATAAACTTTTGTTATAAAAATATATTAAAAAATTAATTTTTTGGAAAAAGGACACAAGCTACAGTAACATTTTATTCATCAATATTTTTCGCCTAAATTATATCTACAAATTTTCTTAGAGCCACTTTACGCTATAGGATGCGTATTTTTAGCTTAAATCGTAAAAAATAACATTCAAAATAAACAAATTAAATTTATGGAAAAACGACGCAAGTTGCAATAAAATGTTTAATAACAAAGTTGTTTTTTTATAGTATGCACACTTTTTTTAATTATAAAAACAAGACAATGAAAATACGTACGTTTCAATACCAATCCATACTACGAATTGTAATAATATAAATTTATTGAAATGATACATTTTTTAGGGTGGCTGAGAATAAAATTTAATGCAAAATAAGAATCAAATATTAAAGTAATCATAATAAATGAAATTTGTACTTTATTTTGCAATATCTGAATAAGGAGTCCCAGGCCGAGGTACAGAAATAAATGTAATATACATTTGATATAATAGTGTTGAACATAATGTAGAAAAGCTCACATTTTGGACAAAATCGAGTGCGAAGCACGAGATACGTGATGTGAATATGTTCGTTAAAGCCGAAGGAGTTTCAACAAAAGAGAATTCACAATCACCAAATTACAGTTGTCAATGCTTTGACCATTAATTTTTAAAGGTTTTTGCACAAATGTGGGGGAAATACAAAGAGCGAGCGCGTAGCGCGAGGTAAATACATTATCCAGCGCGTAGCGCAAGAACCAACAGTGGTAATTTCACTAAATCGAGTGCGATTGTACAGTTACTCGTAAAATTACCTGAAAGCCGGGCAATCTACAAAAGTTCTTTTTAGGAGGTGTCTACACGTACTGAAAAAGTCTGGCTATTCGTACCTAAATGCCTGTAACCGTAGCCACGGCCTTCTTTTTACAGTGTACAGATCTTTTACTAATAGGATGAAAGAATTCAGCTTTTTAGGAAAATATCATTTTACTCACTTTTGAGGCTGCTGAAGTTTAATTCAATATTAAATAAAATTCGGAGTGGTCAGTCGTCACAGGATTTTTTTTGCTGGTCAGAATTCTATGTATTTTAACCCAAAAAATATTGTACATATACGTAATTTGTGAGGTTAAAATTTACTCATGAAGCTCTTATGAAAAATTGAATAACAACGGACCTACTCCAGAACATCTTGCAAACCGTAATTATAAATATTTTGTCTGACATACCACGTATTTTTCAAAATCCTTAGACAACAATTAACTATGATTGGCGTTGGATATCTAGCTTGAACAAATAAAATTACCCATAGTTTAGAAGCGACAGTAAAATTACAACTACGTCAATCGCACATATACACCAGAGTCCCTCTATAGTAGTTCCCTCTATAAAAGACAAGGTGGTCCAAGGGGACAAGAGGGAGGCGTTTGTAAGGTCAGTGGAGTTGTGATGTTTACGGTTTGGTGCTATCAAAAGCCACAAGAAAGAAAGGGAAGAAGAACGGTTTGTTTGAATCCCGAGATAGTGCGAAGCGATAAAGGGTACCCCCGAGACGGCTACTATAGAGGGACTCTGGTGTACCTGATAATTGCTGACATCAATAATTTTGTCGCACAAGAACAGCTATTGTTAAAACACTTCAAGAAAGCGATACAATGTTATTGTTCAAACAGATAGAAAAGAAAACAAAAATTTGTTTATTTTATCTGATACAAATAGTCGAAATTTTTCGGTACGAATAGCAGGACCTGGAAAAGGGACAATTTGTACCGAAATCTCGATACAAATAACCGGATTTTTTCGTTTCACAGACACTCCCAATATTCAAACCTGAGTTTAAAATACAAATGCAATGAGAAAATAACACATGAATTTAGTACAGACATAAAAAAACAAGTAGACAACAAAATTGAGTCCATATGCGTATTGCATTCGTATATATACTACCAAATTTAGGTTATATTATGAAATGTCAAGGTGATCCGGTATGAAATACATCAAGGCTGTTTTATATTAAATAAAGAGATACATAGGGTTATATTAAGGGCACAATTGGAAATTGATTTAGGTAAAATCAATATTTAAAAATTAGCTACTCACGATGATGTAACAAAATGACAGTGAAGTGATGAAATCTTCTTCAGTAAAATCACACTATGACTGTATTTGCCGAAAGAACAATTTCGAATATGTAAAATAGTTACTACTATAAATTAAAATAACACTCGGAGGACAATTTGTGCTAAATTCGGTACGTCAGACTGACACGCAACACGCTTTCAGAGATTATACATATACATAATTTAGAATAACTCAACAGTCTCAACACAATAATCACAATGTGCTAAAAATGAAGAGCAGAAGCAGAATGCTTCTTCTCTCTGATTGTTGCAGCTTATCAGGGGTGGGATTCCGATGCCCTCTAATCTACTTGATCGAATCTCTCTTTCTATTGCATGCAATTAGACGAAGATGTTCGATCGTTTTGAAAACGATCGACTGCAACTATCTCTTTCTATCTGATGTGTCAGAACGAGAGGGGCAATATTCGATAATCAAGAACTCCTGACTTCTTGATTATCGACAGTCACCTCTCTCTTTCTGACACATAGGATAGAAAGAGATAGCTGCAGGCAATCGTTTCGAAAACGATCGAACACCTCCGTCCAATTTCATGCGATAGAAAGAGAGATCCGTGCATTTACGACAATTCGCTCTGAGCTCGAAGGGGAGCTCAACCAATGAAATTTATGAGACTGCATGGCCGTCAGATTATATCCTATAAAGAGGTTGAGCTCCCCTTTGAGCTCAGAACGAATTGTCGTAAACGCCAATTGAAAGTTTCATTAGACCAAAGTTTTTGAAACGTTTAAAAGTTTCACAAACAGCCAGCCTGATGGTGGACTCCCATGGCAGATGAAAGCAGTGGATGAAAGCAGAAACTCATGAGAGTGAAAGAGACAAATAGATATATCCGTCTCTTTCACGCTCATGAGTTTCCGCTTTCATCACTGCTTTCATCTGCCATGGGAGTCCACCATCAAGGGGCACATTAAATGGTTACAATCATGTGTTGCAGATTAGGTCAAGATGGTTAAATGTGAAACGAAATTCGAAGTTTCGACTTTCATTAATGGTGTTTCAAATATTTGACAACCTTTTGCTTTTAATTCTTATTGATTAGATTCATTTTTTTATCAAAACTGAAATTTAATACGTGCATTTATAATTTATTTAAAAACCTTCAGTTAAAAAGAAGTACTTTGTCTGAAGTATCACCTAAACTAAAAACATGTTCAATTGAGAAATAATTCTTAAATGAAAAAATTTATTAACGTTTTTGAATTATACGTCTTAGAACTAAAATAACAACGGTTTTTCGGGTCCACATTTTATACAGCTGGTTTTTAGGTAAAAAGGTGAAGAGTAGGATCACAGGGTCTTTTATTTTCTCAAATTATTAATTTACGCTACGCCCGACAACTGATATAACCCCTCGTATTAGCCCTTACCACGAAGGAATAGTAAGGAGTAGTTTAGTATCCCTGTAAGTGGGGAGTGGGACCAGCGACGTCCAAGAATTCGTTAATGCTTGCCACGAATGAAAACTCGTATGCACGGTCGTGCACATGCGCACTGGCGGTTGCCATGCCAACGATGTCAACACGTGTTTGAAGTTTCGAACTTGTGTTTTGTTTTGAACATTTCTGTGCTGCCGGTTTAGTAAAATAAAATTGTGAATGTGAATGTTTCAATAAAATTTAAAGAGTACATATTTAAATTTTAAGGAGTGCATGAAGCTTGCAGAGTAAGTATGTATTTGTACTAGTTGAACATACCAGTCCAGACCCCTTACTTACGTAATCCATAAATGATTATAATAATGTTACTGTAGTACTTACACTTTCTAGATCCTTTTCGTATTTTTGATGCCATTTTCCTTCTCGATTTTAATTCAGGAACGTGATATATACCCAAAAAAATAAAAACACAAACGAACATAACCTACATATGCATCGAGATGTCAAAATATAATGTAGGAGAGTGGGTATAACACGTGACTGCGAAAACAGCTCTGCGCATGTGCACGACCGTGCATACGAGTTTTCATTCGTGGCAAGCATTAACGAATTCTTGGACCTCGCTTGTCCCACCTCTGCTCACCAAATACATAGGGTGATACCACTCCTTACTATTCCTTCGTGGCCCTTACGTAAAACTTACTTTTAGACATATTAAATAGGGTGATTTTTCACGAAAATAGGGTAATGATATGGTGGAATAAATTATACAATCAATGTAAATACCATATGGAATGCAATATGAAACACTTTTAATTCCTGAGATTTCAAGTCGAAATATATATTGAATTTTGAACATACAAGATTAGTTTTCTTATCGAAAAGACAAATTTTCCACAAAATACATACATTTTTATATGAAGTAGTTGAGTTTTCAACTTATAAAGGGCACATTTCTAACCAAAAATGGATAAGTGCAATTTTTAGATAAAAAAAAATAATTTTGAACCAAAACACCGAATTGTCAACAAAGAAAGTTAAATTTTAAACCATAGAGGTGAATCTTGAAAAAATATGAATTTTGAACACACATGAATTTTCAACAAAATACATTAACTTTCAACACGAAAATATGATTTTTTAACCAAAGAATTAATTTTCTACAAAAAATACAGGAAATACAGAAAATACATGAAAATGCCAAAAAGTTGAAATTTCAACTTATAAAAGGATACATTTCTAACAAAAAATGGATAAGTGCAATTTTCAGATAAAAAAATTGATTTTTAACAAAAAAACGAATTTTCAACAAAATAGTTACATTTTCAACCAAACAGATAAAATTTCAACTAAAGTGATAAATCTTTTTAAAAAAATGAATTTTCAACAAGAGTTCAATCCAAAAGATGATTTTGTAATCCAGATGATTAATTTTCTCAAAATGGAATAGTTAAATTGTCAACCAAAGGAGGTGAATCTTAACGAATATGAATTCTTAACAAACTAGTTCCACTTTCAACCAAAGTCGTTCAATTTTCAAACAAAATGATGAATTTTGCAGCAAAAAGAATATTGCTCTACAAAAGAAGACGAGGTGTCAACAAAATTGTTGAATTTCAAAGCCAAAAGGATGAATTATCTATAAAGCGGTGGCATTTCCAACCCAAAATATATAAAAAAATCGAATAAAATACAAAATAATTCTATTATACAATTGCATTGTTTAATTATAATTTATTTAATTCGTAATCAATTACACAAAAATAAACATTTACGAATTATTGTTTACTTAATATAATAACCGTGAGGGAGGTGATAGTGATTCTATAAAATGTAACTCTACATTTAAAAACTCTAAATCACTAATTCTACACGCGGGAAATCTACACAATCATATTTATTAAACGAATTGATTATTTTCAATTCAACTCAATATGGTTATAAATCCTACACCGTAAAATTCTATGCAAAATAATACTTCAAATTTTGTGAATTTAAATAAACTCTACACAATAAACAAAAATTCAACACAAAATATTTTAATAAATAATTTTGTGAAAATTTCAATTATTTTGTGTACAAATTTACGGTGTGTAATTTTACAGTTTTGAGTTTACATTTCAAACATTTCATTTGTTTAATAAATATTCTTGTGTATAGAGTTTTCGCCTGTAGAATTATCGGTGTAGGTTTTGCAAAAGTAGAGTTTCATTTAGTAGAATTTCTACTGCCCCTTTTTCAAAAGAACAATTTTCTGCATTATTATAAAAATTGACTTTAGTCAAATAATCCATAAAAAATGTAGCAGCTAAAAATATTTACTACGAAATAATTACATTTTAATTAAACTCAAGCGTACATCTTATCTTTTACACATTTCCTTAATGCGCAATTTATTCGAATAATTGAAAATAATAGTTTAAAAAATCTTTGATATAAAATTTTTATTTTATATTTTCAAGTATGTACCGACTGAGTATGGGCTATTCGAATGACTTGTTTGGAGGGTGAAGAGAGCGGGGGCAAAGGAGTTCTTTGGCGCAATATGCGGGTTGAGTGGCATGGGGGGATCGGGCAATTTTCGCCGGTAGCGCCGTCTACAATTAGTTCCTCGAACTATACCCCGTGACGCATCTAGCCTTATAATATATTTGTACACGGCATGAGGAATCTCCCACCTCATCTCTGATACCACTCCTTACTATTCCTTCGTGGTCATGACCGAGCATGCTCGGTCTTGCTCATGCTCGAGCACGAGCAAGGTGCTAAACGTCCATCACTACCCGTACGCGACAACAGCAGTGGGACTCCGATAGCGTGTCGAAAGTAGAAAATCGAACGGACCTCTGTTTCTAACGTATAGAGATAGAAAGAGAGGTTTGTTCGATTTTCAACTTCAGAACAGCATTGGAGTCCCACTACAGCATCTCCACAGCAAAAGTTGGAGAGTCCGATAGTGTTACGTCCAAGCGCTGCAGTCGATTTTAGTCTGTTAGAACAATGCGCTGATATGTTTGGGGTGTGAGTTCGTTTACCCGTCGTTGAATGGTTGAAACCATTAGCCGCGAAAAGTAGGTCAGGTTTAAATAAATTAACAACACTAACACTGAATTTGTCCTTGTAGTGAAATCAATTCATTTATCATAATTCGTCCACGTTTAATTGTTCATGTATAACATATTCTTCGATATTATTCCGTGAGTAGACAACTATGATCACATAATGAAGTTCATGGTAGACGCGGCAAATTTGAAAAGGTTGGTATTGAGGATCGGAGAACACTTCCATAAAGTCGAATAACTCGGAGTCTGGATTAGACATTATCCATTCTTTATCAGTTGACTAAATCAACCATAGTCCTTTTAAATTAATAACTAAACATCATTAATTTAATCCTAAACGCACACAAGTAAGCGTAGCACACAAAACTTCGGCAGATTCGACACTGAAATATAAGTATATCTGAAACGCAATTAGTCTATAGTATCATAGATACTAATGCACAATCGTAGTTATTCAATAATTAGTGATTATATATGTATAATATCAACTTTTCATTTTTAGCCATTTGAATCTTCCCGCCTATAAGTTTACTAGTTCAGAGAGTGTTAACTAAAAGCGTCCTGGCGCCCTGAAGCTTTGGTTTCAAAAACGATGCATACCGTTACAATAGGGTGCTCTAATACTTTCTATCGTATGAGGTTAGACAGGAAAAAGGGCTCGATATGTTCCAAAAGTCGTACTTATCGTTTCGAAACTATAAAACCCTCTCTGTCTACCTTATACAATAGAATGAGAGGTTTCGAATCGCACCTCGTCGTCTATCTCACATGGTCAAAAGAGAGATCGATCGACTTCAGCATTAGGACTCCGGGGCCGGTTCGAAGTCGAATATCAAATAGGTCTCTCCTTCTATCTCGAGAAGTTAGAAAAAGAGGTCCGTTCGGCTTTCTACACGGTCCCGGAGTCCCACTGCTGGTTAAGTCAAAATTAAACTTGATTGATTTTAGCGCTACCGCGGACGAATTTTTGGATTAAAAAAACTAACAGTGTGAACATGTATATCAGTGAGACAAAATCTCTGTTCATTCAACCTTATTTGAGCCGATGCTTTATTTTTTTTAAATGCAATAATTTTTTTCAATTAAAATAATATAAGCAGTAGGGCGGAATCGATACGTAATATGTGGACGACCTCTTCGTTAATTTTAAATTTCTTTTCTGTCTTTTAACACAGAAAAGCATTACTGCATTCGGCTTATATTTAGTATTAGTCTGTTCTTAAAATTATGTTATATACATATAAAATAATTGTCATCCTTGGGTCACCTCGTATCCTCAAGGCATACGAGGGTTTTACCTGCATGTCATTGTGATTTTGACATGCCCTGTGGCCACCCATATCACGGTCGTGAGACGTGGTCATATGCGTGATTTACCGCGGTTCTACTGGGAATTATTGTCATTTTCATAGACGGCAGTTGCTCGTTTTGGGGCCCTGCGGTGGTTGTTTAACCTGTTTTTTAAAATTATATTATATTATATTATAATATGCAGGGTGACACTTGAGTTTGGGACACCCTTTATATATATATATATATATATATATATATTCCTTTTTTAAAAGATCATAGTAATTTATTATTTCATAATGTATTTCATAAACTCCAAGAAAACACTAATACTAATAGGAATAAAAGGTATTGTGGGTATAAGATATTAAAATCATAAGCACTCCGGTAAATTTATGCACTTAAGTTACATAGTCCGTTACAACAAATGCACTTGCAAAGAGTATATTTACTCAAGTATACTCAATTAAACATACTTAACCTGATGAGGCAAAAATAAGAAACTTTTACATATTTGTCATTCTTCGCTTTTTAAATTTTCGCGCCAATGACAAGTACGCGAATAGAGTATTTCCATTAAACCATAAAATTTCAAAATGGCCGAACACGCCAGGGAGAGCACTCGTGCTTTATGCATTGAATCCCATGCAATATACTTTTCGAGCAACAATTTACTCAAACCATTTTATATCAGGTACGATAAATTAGATACATTTTACACAAGGCTGAAGTAATCAAGTTCTAACCTCCAAATTCAATTGCCTCATTTTACTCAATGAATACTAGCATTAAATATTTTTTAAATACTTATCGGTACTCTGGTTTTAAGTAAAAGTGTCAACACCGAAGGAAAAAGTGTTTACTTTGATAATTTTTGCGTAATACAAAAGTTTCGAATGTTTACGTTAGTTGACGTTACCATTTGAAAATTTCATTTTACGCAAAACTGATTAAATTAAACAGTTTCTCCCTGTGCACACATACTATAATTTGAAGAAGGAGTACTGTTCAGTGTTTAAAATTTATTTAATTCTAGTATTTATTCATTAAATTGAGGTTATAAGATTTTGAGGTTAGAGCTCGAGTCCAACAGCCTTCCCGTTACATTTCGTTGCAACTTTTGTTCAACTCATGTATGGCAATATATAAGTGGGTTAAATCAATTTTTCCATTGGAAAACAAAATATACTCCAATATAAATGAATCTATGCAGTTAATGATAAATGAACGTGCCAATACTAATCTCACCACGCACTATCTATAAAGTTGTCATCTACCTTCTTGCACTCCACTTTTTCAACAAATCCGGCTTCGTAAAGTTATCGTAAAATATGATACAAGATCGAACTCACTCACTACGGGTACATCACTAATACGTGTGGAAAATTCCTCACTTTTCAGAGCGTAGGGATCTAAATTGTCAATTGCACTTAATTTATTACAATAACGGACCTTCACTTTACCAGATAAACTCAAAAAGTATTCACTAGACATTTTTCATTTGCCAATAAACACAATTCTTTAACTATAAGATAATACACGCGACGCTATGTATACAATGCAATGTTTTCCCTGGCGTGTTCGGACATTTTGAGATGACGTCAGAAGTAGAAATACCATGGAAACTCTATACCGCCTGCGTTGAAACAGTTGCGCGCAGACCGGGTGCAAACTATTTTTCAAAATTCAATATCTGTTTCAATTTTGAACAAAAAACGTCGAAAGTTGGTCAACAAACACCGAAAAACGACCGACAAACGATTGCATAAAAAAGTTTTGTAAAATATTAAAAATTAGAGCGCTAGCAAACATATCTTAATTGCTAGTGTGAAGTTGACACCCCAAACTTGAAATAGCAATAACTTTTACCATTTTTACCGTCAAACGCCGAAAGTTGACCTACAAACGCCGTCAAACGACCGACAAACGATTATAAACAAAATAAATTGTATATTCCAAATTTGGGGTGCTATCTTCACAGGCATATTGGCCAACTGTTCAGTCATTTGCGCGAAGAGAGAAATGTCCCTAGGCATTCTAAAAGCTGATTGGCAGAATTCAGATCGTGCGGCGTAACCAGGCCTGGCGCTATTTTTTTTTTGGATATCGCAACCCAGCTAACACAGTTACTAGCACTAGTCCGAATAGTCACATAATTGTAACAAGATTAAAAAAACCAGTCACTGGTGACTTCCATGCTGGTCACACAGTGACAATATATTTCCCACTCAAAGTAGTAACAAATTACAAGCGAAGCAGGTAACATTATCCCGCCATTGTAATCACATGCTTGTAACAAAGTGATGTTTGGAAACGCAACGTGCAATGACAGCTTAACCTCAAAATATACATCGTTTCGGAATTATAATTATGAATATTTTTGCAAAAATGTTGGAAAGGAACATAATTAAACGATAAATAAGTTCCAGAAAAGGCAGATAATATGTGAACAAAGCTTTTATAAAAAAACAGATATTTATCAGCTGAACCCTTACGAAAAAGAAATTACATTATAGAGGTTAGACCCAAAATGTATATGTATAAATGAAGATCGCTGCCGGCTGTTACCGCCATGTTACTAGTCTGACAGGGAACGGTTGCAAACAAGCCTCCCTAGTAAACTACGGCGATTATGCCGTTACCTACTAGGAGACTGAGATACAAGTAACAATTCCTCTGATAACATGTGATCATTCAGGAACCTTTCAGGATGGTAACAGGTTAGCTGGGAAACTTGCTGAAATCTTTGCCGGGGAGTATTCACGGTGGCGCCAGTTGTCACTGCAGGTCTTACGAGTTTGGCGGTTTTTGGGCTCTAAAAGTACAAGTTAAAGTTTTCGCTCATGGAGCATTATTTACAACGATCTGAATTCTGCCATTCAGCTTTCAAAACGCCTAGGGACATTTCTCTCTTCGCCTAAATGACTGGACAGTTGGCCAATTCACAAAACGTTCGCGTTTTACGATATCAGAGTCTCCATATAGAAACCCCTTAAAGATTAAATTTTGTTGTTTCTGTGTTATAATCTATTGAAAAATCGCCACTTTTTTGGATTTTCAGCGAAAAATCACTAAGTCTCAAAGAACACTGTGTACCTTTGCACCTAATTACTGTACGGAAAAGTATTCCACCGGTAAGTGAAAGTATACTCAATTTCCTGTGATTACAAAGAAAGAACAATATCCTATCTATAATAGGTCATAATTTAAGTTACCTCAAAGTTGAAGATTTTTGCCGGTTTTTACGGGCAAAAAAATGGAGTTTATTTCTTTCAAAATAAATCGCGTCAAGTTTATTTTCCATTGATGATGCGAGAGGATAAAATAGAGTCTACAAAGATCTGCGTGCATCTAAAAAAAGTCTATCAGTCCTATTAATTTGGGGAATTGCATTAAGGTTTCAAAAATTCCATTTTTTGTTGCATTTTTGACTGAAAACGGAGAAGTTGTGTTTGTGGAAAATACCTCATTTCCTATGAATCCCATGACAAAGTTCCTGCAGGATAAATGAAAGTGGAGTCAATTTAGCGTAATTAAAAAAAAAGTGTCCTGGCCTTAATTGCCCTGGCGGACCGGCCGAACGCAGGCGTTACGCTGCAGCGTAACGGTAAAGTAATGGTAAGGTAATATGGCATTACAACTAATAAAAGAAACAAAATAAATATGTCAATTGTTGCAATTATAATAATACGTTAAATGGTCATGTCGTAATTGCAACAAGTTTATTTTTCAGCGTTAACAAATAAAAAAACGAAGCTGCTGTCATTGAAGTCGAGCCCCTGCATGTTGGCAGTTTGCTAACGGCGGCTTCAAGCGGGTTGCCAACATGCAGGGGCCCGACTTCAATGACAGCAACTTCGTTTTTTTATTTTTTAACGCTGAAAAATAAACTTGTTGCAATTAAGACCTGACCATTTAACATGAATTTTAACGTATTATTATAATTGCAACAGTTTACATGTTTATTTTGTTTCTTTTATTAGTTGTAATGCCATATTACTTTACCATTACTTTACAATTACTTTACCGTTTCGCTGCAGCGTAACGCCTGCGTTCGGCCGGTCCGCCAGGGTGGTCACGAGATCTGACCTTGGAAAGTGCACTCTTCCTGCACAGAGGCACCTGAACGTACGGTAAAGTAGAACCACGGTCATATTTCGAAATTTTTATCCCGAAGAAGTGTATATAATTAATTTCTCATGTCTAATACGTCTTTGTCTATTATTAAATAAAAAATTGTTTATAACAAAATCTAGATAACAAGCTTATTATCACCACTTATGATTACTTTTTGGCCCTTTTTTAGTACTTTTGTGGCTTTTTTAAGTACTTTTGCGGCTTTTTAGTACTTTTTGTATCAACCAAAAATATTTGAATTATTAATTGTTAATATCAAAATCTTGTCATAACCCCTGTTGAGTTCTTTTCGAGTACTTTTGTGGAAAAAACGTAATTGTAATTGATTTGAAATCTGTGATCATTTTTTGCATTAAAAATAAGTGAGTAATTGATTAGTTGAAAGTAATTACATATCAAATGTAATTCATTATTGTAAAAAAAAAAGAATAAATAAAGAAGTAATCAAATAAATTGATTGTATCTTAAATTTCTGGAAATATTTTTTTGAAATAGTCAAATACTTTAAAATTAAGTAATTGAAAAATTAAATAGTTAATCAATCAACTAATTAATTAATGGATTAAAGAATTATGTATTATTGAATTTGTTAATTGAATGAATGACTGACTTTATGCTCGAGTTTAAACTTTTTTTTCATTTTTTTTTTAATAAACACGCATTCGCACAAGATCGCTTATAGTAAATTTGTCTGATTTTACACAAAAATTCATCTTTTTGAAAACAGCTGATCATACTGGCAAATTATGCAGAATGTAAAAGATGCGGCTTATTAAAAAGAGTATTTTTGGATCATCAGTCTCTTTATAAATTATGCATACTTAAAGACCTCTCAATAAGCGGGATAGATAATTCACACTACTTTATAACAATTTCCTTCGAATATCTCCCTCAGAATGCATAATTATAAAAATAATTATGATAAAAAATCATTTTAATGAGTCGCGTCTTTTATATTATGTATATAATTTTGCTTTGTGATCTGCCTTTTGCGAGAAAAATCAATTTTTCTGTAAAAACAGACCAATTTATTTCTCCTTCCACGTGGTTCATTTTTAACCCACAAGGAACAAAAAAATCGAAAATGTACGTTGAGATTCGGACATGCTTTTGTTTAAGCACCCCCAATATTCATATGCTGTTAATTTATAAATAAATAAACGCTTGTTGCTACGTCCATGAAAGTATTACATATGCTATTACTGATATATTATCACAAAATCTTCAGAATAAATACTCATATGTTATTATTAGAAACGGTTCAAAATATTATCAAACATTCTTTGTAAAAACGAGAGATCTTTTTTTTCGGTATCATATTTTTCGAGTCCTTTTTTGAAATATGATAACTTCATGCTGTTATTATTTTCAATGTAGAAAAACGACTCTGGAATCCCACGAGTGGTTTCATTTCAGTATGACTGGAGACAGGTTTTTTAGTCGTATTTCAATGCCTGGAATTAGCTCTGAAATAATAGTATTTTTACAGTGTTAACAAGAATGTTGATTTTCAGTGAATTTCATACCTATTAAAAAAACTTGTAACTGACTAAATTTTCATGCGAAAATTTCAAAAACTTGGCAGAGTACAACTTAATTTGCACAATTAATTGAATGTGCGAAATCGAAGATGGTGAAGTAATTACAAAGTAAAATTGGATTAAAAACAGCACTGTAAAAGTATAAGGAATTTATTTTTGTGAAAGTATATTTGAAAATTTTCAATTTTAAAGCTCCTAGTCACCAAGAAACTTTATCTACGTTTCTTTAGTGGAGAAAGACTTGCAATTCCGATAATTTTGTAGAACCAAGAAGTTTTAATTTGCTTATTTTTAATTAATATATGTCCTACTTTCAAAATTGTATATCTACATTTTTCAATACTTTATTTTTCCAATTGAAAATATCAAATGATGTAGAAAAGAGGCGGATTACTGACTCAGAATTAAATAAGTATGAAATATGCTACCATAGGGAAATTTTAAATGATTATTTTCATTTATTTCTTCTACCTGAGATAATTAATACACTATACTATACATTTGAAAATTCATTTTTAATGAAATGCATATTTGGCAAATATTCAAAATCGACGAGATTATTAGCAGCAGTTCTTGGTTACGGTGAAAAACTGGCAAGTAACAATTTCTTTCACTTGTCACGCTTATCCTGTCTTCTGACTCACATACGCCACACACATTCTTGGCCCATACCCCTCTCAAACATTAAGCATACTTTCTATCGGTGAAGCACTGGTTCCGTCTATCTTCCCTCTATGGAAGGCCTGTCCAAATAGGGGAAAAC